>JANTPZ010084524.1:0-15404 GCA_025593235.1 Vachellia pachyceras
AGAGATATATACATGATGAATCACGCTGCTAGATCTCGTGTTCAGTTACAACAATAATATAACAACTTCTAACTAATTTAGCCAATTGCTGACTGACTAACTAACTAATTATAAATTATCGTTACTGTCCGTTACCCCCTGCAAGCTGGCGAGTGTATATCAAGCATACAAAATCTAGATAATAACGAATGGAATGGCTGAGGATTGAGAGGTTTAGTGAGAATGTCTGCGAGCTGATTGTGACTGCGAATAGGCAACAAATGAATGATGCCAGCTTGAACTTTGTCACGTACCAAATGACAGTCCAACTCGATGTGTTTGGTACGTTCATGGAATATCGGATTGGAAGCAATATGCATGGCTGATTGATTGTCGCAATATACCATCACAGCAGAGTTATGAGGAATGTGAAGATCGTTGAGTAGATAAAGGAGCCATTGTATCTCACAAGTCACGGCACCCAAAGCTCGATATTCTGCTTCACAAGAGGAGCATGATACAGTTGTTTGTTTCTTTGATCGCCAGGAGACCAATGCATTGCCAAGGAAAATACAGAAACCAGTGAGAGAACGTCTGGTGTCCGGACATCCAGCCCAGTCGGAATCACTAAATGCTTTGAGAGTGAAGTTGGAGTTGGAGGGGAAATGAAGGCCTTTACCAGGACAGTGTTTAATATAACGAAGGACACGGAGAGCTGCCTGGTAGTGAACTGTTGTTGGATTTTGTGTGAACTGACATAATTGTTGAACAGCATAGGACAGGTCAGGACGTGTGGTTGTGAGGTAAAGAAGGCGACCAACAAGTCTCCTATATCGCGATGCATCAGGGAATGGATCTCCATGATTTTGGGAGAGGCGAGTAGAACGATCCATAGGTGTACTGGCACTCTTGCATGCTAGATAGCCAGCGTCAGCAAGTATGTCAAGAGCAAACTTGCGTTGATTAATAACAATACCAAAAGAAGAGCGAGCAACTTCAAGGCCGAGAAAGTATCTAAGTGGACCAAGATCTTTGATTTTATAGCAATCATTGAGTGATTTCTTGATGCGGCGAATTTCAGCTGAATCATTTCCAGTAAGCAAAATATCATCAACGTAAATAAGAAGAGCTGTGAAAGAATGATCAGCACGACGAACAAACAGGGAGTAATCTGATTTAGACTGGGTGTAGCCATGAGAAATGAGAGTAGTAGACAGTTTGGCGAGCCACTGGCGGGACGTCTGTTTGAGCCCATAAAGAGATTTTCGCAGTTTACAAACTAGTTGAGGAGCAGATGAAGAGAGACCTGGTGGGAGACGCATATAAACATCCTCATGGAGATCACCATGCAAAAACGCGTTGTTTACGTCAAGTTGCTCTAGGTGCCAATGAGAAGCTGAGGCGAGAGCAAGTAGGACACGCACAGTTGTCATTTTGGCAACTGGGGAGAATGTGTCGAAATAATCAATCCCCTCTGTCTGAGTATATCCTCTGGCGACTAAACGTGCCTTATATCGTTCCAAACTTCCATCCGCACGAAACTTTGTCCTAAATACCCATTTGCAACCAATGGCACGCTTGCCTGGAGGTAATGTGGTCAATATCCATGTGTGATTTTGCTCTAGAGCTGATATTTCAGCTTTAATTGCCTGCTGCCATTCAGGAAATTGGATGGCTTCTTTGTAGGTTTTTGGTTCAGTTGGAACAGAAGAAATGGATAATATGAACTGTTTATAAGAAGGGGATAAATGGTCATAAGAAAGAACAGAGGAAATGGGGTACTTACACCTTGAAGACGTGGAAGGATGTGGAGCTGAAGTGAGCAAAGAACAGTGATAGTCACGCAAATAAAGAGGTTGTTTGTGCGCTCTGGTTGAACGTCGAGTGGTTGGGTTTGAGTAATGATCGGTGGGAGTGGAAATATGTTGGGAAGGTGGCATGGAAAAGGACGAACCTGGGATAGGTAGTGGATTGTGTAGGGAAGGCTGGATAGTGGAAGTGAGGTCATCAGAATGAGAAAAGGGCTGAGGCAGAATGGAAGTATGTTGGGAAGATGGTGTGTGAGAGGTGGAAACTGGAATGGGTGAAATGGGGTCATCAAGATGAGAGAAGGACTGAGGCATTGGTAATGTGCAGTCAGAAGATGGGTTTGCTGGTGCAGTGGCTAGAGGGAATATAGATTCATAGAAAATTACATGCCTAGAGGTGAAAATTTGATTGTTTTGTAGATCAAGGAGTGTGTAGCCTTTGGTGCCATTTTTGAAACCAATAAATATGCATTTGCGAGCCCTTTTATCAAATTTGGAGCGATGATGAGCTGAACTACAAGCATAACAAAGTGAACCAAATACTTTAAATGTAGTATAATCTGGAGAATGGTTATTAAGCATTTGAAAAGGTGATTTGTTGTGTAAAATGGGAGTTGGCAGGCGATTTATTAAAAAAATAGCATGATGTACTGCATAAGTCCAGTAAGAAATGGGTAAGTTTGATTGAAAGATAAGGGCTCGGGCAGTGTTCAAGATATGTTGGTGTTTCCTTTCAACCACACTATTTTGTTCTGGGGTCTCAACACATGAAGTCTGATGTAGAATGCCTTTGGAAAGATAAAAAGAATGCATCTGAAATTCAATGCCATTGTCAGTTCTAATGGCTTTAACAGAAAGATTGTATTGATTTTCAAGAAAAATGATCAAATGTTGAAGAGATGTTCTTGCATCAGATTTACATTTGAGAAAAGAAACCCATGTGTGTCTTGTAAAATCATCTACTACAGTTAGAAAATATTTGTATCCATGTACTGATGGAGTTGCATAAGGGCCCCATATGTCTGCATGGAGTAATTCAAGACATTGAGTGGTAGATGATATGCTGGTAGGAAAAGGGAGTCGTCGCTGTTTAGCATAATGGCAGGTGTCACATCCAATTGGGTCAGGTTTACAGGTGATGAATGGAAACTGGTTATGCAAGGTCTCTAGAACAGCAGATGAAAGATGGCCAAGGCGATAGTGCCAAAGTGGGAATTGACGGACAGACGTTGCAGCAGAGTGAGCACAAACAGTTTGAGGTTGGTGACATGGTATTTTGTATAATCCTTGTATCACTTCAGCTGTACCAATCGTCCTCCATGTCTTCAGGTCCTGTATGAAACATTGTGAGGCATAGAAAAGAAAGCAACAATGAAGTTGAAGGGTAATTTGAGTAATGGAAATAATATTGAAGCTGAAATCAGGTATGTATAGGACATTAGAAAGGTGAATATCTTGAGTAAGAACAACTGTACCTGATATTGTAGCAAGAACGGTGGATTTATTGGGAAGAGTGACTTGAATGGGAGAAATAGGAGAATAAGATTTGAACAAATTTAGGGAGTAGCATACATGAACAGTGGCACCACTGTCAATGATCCAATAGGCAGAAGAATGGTGTGTTTACCTTGATTAGTAGTGTCAGGTGTGAGAGTAAAGGAGGATACTTGGTTGATATGATGATTGGTAATAGGTGAGGAATTCTGTGATGGTGGATGTATGGCAGCAGATTGCAGTAGAGCTAAGATGTGTTGGTATTGATCCTGAGTAATTGAGCAAGGCGCATTTGGAGCATTTGGTTTTGGGAGCAAAGGTGGTGCTGGTGGCTGGTTGGCGACGATATTATTAATTGAAGCTCCATTTGACCTGAACTTGAATCCTGGTGGGAAACCATGCTTTTTATAGCATGTGTCCACAGTATGGCGTGGCTTGCCACAATAGGTACATAACTTCTGTTTGTTGGAAGATTGTCCAGATTGTTGATGCTGAGGAGATGGATTAGGAGTCCATTTGGTCTGCACAGTAGAGTTGGTACGAGCAAGGCAAACAGAGTTGTCTATAGGAACGTGAAGTTCTCGTTCTTGTTGAATGATGAGTGCAAATACCTTGTTTATAGGAGGGAGAGGGTCCATCATCATTATTTGTGAACGTGCAGCAGTAAATTTATCATTGAGGCCTTTGAGAAATTTGATCACGTAGTCTTGGTGCATGTAAGTTTTAGCACAGCATGAACAATCGGGAATAGGACGATAATTGAGGATTTCATCCCAAATGATTTTTAATTTGGTGTAGTAATCTGAAACAGATAAATCACCTTGTTTAAACTGATGAAATTCTTCTTGGAGCTCTGCAATTCGGAATATATCGCCGTGGCTGAAGCGTTCTTTAAGATCGCGCCACACGTCAGCCGCCTCGTTAATCCATATAATGCTCTGTGTGATGGAAGGAGAAAGAGAATGATGGATCCATGTGAGAACCATGGTGTTGCAACGTTCCCAAGCATGAAACAGTGAACTGGTTTTGTCAGGTGCAGGCAAGGAGCCATCCACAAATTGGAATTTGTTTTTGCTTATCAGCGCCATGGTCATTGCGCGGGCCCAATGATGGTAGTTCGAACCGATGAGGGGAGGAGATACAAGAACCAAGGCTGGATTCTCGTTAGGATGAAGGTAGAAACAACTGGTCGGATCCAGAGATTTATCCGTTGACGCAGCTGATGAAGAAATTGTCTCTGAAGTCGTCATGACGAGGATGCAAAGAAGCAGAGAGGTGAAGAAGACTTAAAAAAAAAAGCTGAGAGGAGTGCGGAGAGGAGAGCGTCAAAGCTCTGATACCATAACACGAAGGGAAACGGAGATGAGAGAGAACTGAGACGAGAGAGAGAAGAAAACTGAGAAAATGAATTCTTGCATTTTCATTCAATGATCAGTACAGAGATATATACATGATGAATCACGCTGCTAGATCTTGTGTTCAGTTACAACAATAATATAACAACTTCTAACTAATTTAGCCAATTGCTGACTGACTAACTAACTAATTATAAATTATCGTTACTGTCCGTTATCACTGTTGTAATAGACATGAAATTCAAAGGAGAAATAATCATCAATATAAAATATGTAGAAAGAAAGTTACATAATGTATAACTTCATATATATATATATATAAGGTCTCCTCCTCCTAAATAACTAATAGATTCATATTAAAAAAATCTTTAAGTTAGTTATTTGCAATAAATGTGTATTAATTTTTATGTAATACTCTTTCTAATCATGTACATGTTAACTAATTATTGGTAAAATCACTTTTTTGTACACAATTAATAATAATGCTTTTGAGGAAAACACTACAAATTTAAAGAGTAGAGTGAATTAATGTTCATATTTATTTAGAATCAAAGTAAACATTTTAATTAACTTCTAGATCTAGTATTAGGAGTACATGGGAAGCACGTTTTGTGTAATATTCATCACTTTATTGAAGGAATAAAGAGATTTGGGATATTTTTCATTATTTAGTTCCTAGTATCAGTTTATCAAAATTATGCTAGCCTTCTTTAAACATCACCTAATGTCATACTACGTGTAGTTTTAAATAAAAGTTTTTTTATGTTCTAAAGTGCAAAATATAAAGTCATCCCTGCACTGGTACATGCTTATTTTTTCACAAAGCCCCATAATTATCACTGAATACCTGGTTTGGGAATCAATGAGGAAAGTAATAAAGCATCAATTGTTGAGGGAAAATGTTAAAAAATTAATTTGAAACTAAAAAGTAACTTCACCTGATTTTCTTATTGCTTGTGTTTTTTTTTCTTTTTTCTTTTTTTGCCATGATTTTCTTGTTGTGTGTTAAAGTAAATATTTGTGGCTTATATTCATGATCGAATATAGAATAGTTAAAAAAATTGGGTTGGGCCTTCAGTGGGCTTTATGGAAATTATTCCCCTCACAGAGGGCCCATGGAGCATAAAACTAACCTCATATTGGGCCTGTAGCAAAGCTGGCCCGTTTTCTTAATTTGGAGGAACACCTCATGATATTCCTACTTACCCACTCATAGATCTAAACGTGTTGTAAAATCATACTACTTCCGAACTAGTTTATTAAGTACTGAATGCAGTACACATTGCATTTAGTTCTTAGTATATAAATCCATTGACTTTTTATTTATTAAAAAGATTAAATATATTTGATTTAAAATATTTATATTTACCATTTTTATCAAATTAAAGTGTTCTTAATGTACTGCTTTGAAGTAGCTTCAACTAATCTCTCAAAAATTGTCAAGATTATAAGCATTGATACATATAAATAGATACTTTTAAGTAGTGTATTTAACCTCTCTAATCTCTTAAAAATATCACCAACTCTTATGTTATAGATCATAAATATAGTGGTCCTATTTGGTAACACTTTTTGGAGTCTAAAAATCCATTCAACGGTATTTTTCGTAAAATAAAATAATCTTTGTCACATATTTATCTTAACTTAACATTCTCAAACGCATCCATTATTATACTTGGGGCTCGCCTCATGTAACGGTTTTTTTCCAAGTCATATGATAGTGATTCGGAGGTTCATTACATGGGTGTACTTAAGTTTGGGGAAAGAACATTATGTGTATATTATTGCATAATAATGATTTCACATATGCACTGCGAACACTGCTCGTCAAATTCTCGTCCCCAAAAAAAAAAACACGATATATCACATTTACTAACATAGAGTATATCATAATTAATCATAGATTGGCCTGCGTTATGATTAACTACTTTCAACAATTGATTAAATTATCAACATATACGAGAAGATTATGGTTATTTGGACCCCAAAAAAAAACAAGAGATGAGTATGAGGATTGGATCATTTAGGAGAGACCTCGCATATTGTTTCGTTTTACGAAAAAATACTGTTAAATATGATTATAAGTGTATAAACACTTTTAGCAATTTGTCAAACGGTGCCAAATACCAAGTGAAGGTGTGCATCCTTTATTTTCCTGTCACGTTATGTCGTTATGTGTCTATCTTATTTTCAGGAATATATAAATTATATGGTTAGGAAAAAAATTAAAATGGATGTACAAGTGTCCTTTTTTTTTTTGTTATTTAAAAGGTAGACATTAACTTAAAATTATAACAGCGGGATTGAACATGTGACCTCTTATTTGAGAGATGCGATACCATCAGATTATAAGATTTTGGATTCTACAAGTGTCATTTGAGTCGAGTGGAAACACTGTGCATCTTTCACTTTACTTCATCTATATCCTCACATCTTCCATCTTTCTCAACACTTTTTAATTTTTATTGTTCCACGAAAAGGAAAATTAATCAATACATTCTCTTTTATTTTATGGGGTCGCTACATGTACAAACAATTTGGACACGAGGGTTGAGGCAAGCTTCTCTGCCCCCAAAAAATAAAATCAAAATGATTAGTAAGACAATGTGTATGTCTGGAGAGGATTTTCTCTCATGGCAAAAAAAGGAGAGGGTTTTCTCTCTCTTTTTTTTTATATTAAAGATAAAATATTTTTTATATATTATCGCGTCTTATGTAAAATTATTTTTTATATGTTTATTTTAATCAGATAGCCACCGACTCTTGCATATTACTGCAAGACAATATGTTATATATATTGGAATTTAAAGTAATTCTTTCTAAGAAAAACATTTTAATAGTTCCAAAAAAAAAAAGGACATTCCACCTAAAAACAAAAAAAAAAGGGACATTGATGGGACGACATGAATTTAATTTTATGGCAGGCATAATCCCACAAAAAGGAGGGAAGGAGCGTGCATTATGAGACAAGGCTTCACCTCATTCTTGGATTTTCCAACTCAATTGGGAAATGAGCTCCACTTTCACGTCACTTCTTGTTTCCCTCCTTGGCCCCCCAACCCCAAACTAGTCTTATCTTACAAGAATTTACGTTCTGGATTAATTTCTAAACACTTCTTGAAAAAAATAGTAATTTTAAGGGTTAAAAAGCTATTTTAAAAAATTCGTAAGTAATTATATGACTCAAACAAAATTATATTTTTTTGGGATTAAAAGCCATTCTGAGATTTGATGAAGTATCCGGTCCACTCTTTTTTTCAAATCCAAATCATAGTTTTAAATTATGTTCCTCAGCAGACACTTAAAAGTTTTGTATAAATAGAAGCATGTTATTGTCGGAAAATTAGTGTATATAAACATATCTAGATTATGTTTTATTAAATGTTCCTCAGCAGACACTTAAAACCTCATTCAATTTTTTTATAAATAATAACTATCTAGATTATGTAAAGCTAAATAACTGTTTAAATTATTCAAAAGCAATAGATGCATAAGAGGTATAATTTTTTTAAACATACATTTAGTTAGGAAGATGATAAGTTAAAGAGATGATTATGTTTGCATCACCATTATAAAACCACTTCAGCCCAACTTGATGTCAAGTTACTTTCACATACTTACATCACAATTTGTAAAAATGTTTAAAATAATTTTTAAAGCCAATTCAAATGAACATGATAGGTGGGGAAGAAAGGTGAGAAATACATACAATTAACTGAGGGCGATAACGAAAAAAATTAATTAAATTGTTAGACAAAACGAATCATTGGATCCGTTTGGAAACGCGGTAGAGAAGTACTTTTACGTAAGTCGAGGTAAATATATGAATGAGGTTATCTCGTTTTACAGAAAATACTATTGAATATGCATTTATATTTTAGAAACGTTGTTCTAAACAAGTCCATAGAACGCTTATTATTATTTTTATATACAGTGATTCTTCTAATGAAAAGGATGGGAGGAGTTATCATTTTCAGTCCTAAGTTCATTGGTAATTTAAAAATTCGTTTGGAAGCGAGTCGGTATGGAGTACATAAATAAAAATGCATAAGTTTAAAGGTAAGGCTTGTTTGGATAGTCTTTGAGAGAATGGATACACATTTCGAGGTAAATATGTGAGAGAAATTTTATCTCGGTAAGAGCATGAATAAATTTTGGCAACCAAACAAGCCTGCTTTAGTTCAAATTTTGATGTTCAAAGCAACCAGACAGAAGAGTCATTGTTATTTTGACTTTTAAGGTCAATATAGGCCTTGCACAAAGGACAGCAAAATGTTATAGCCTTATAACTGGAAAATTTGAATTTTTCATAAAAAAAATGAAAACAACCTTTTTAGTTCTAAAAGTTTACATGAAATTTAATTTGATTATTTAATTTTAATTAAATTCACAAGGTTCTCCCTTTAAGATTTTTTATCTCGACACTTTATCTTCTTTTGAGAAAAAAAAAGGTTTGAACAAATGGCCTAACTATGTTTAACCTTTCATCTTCATTTTATGTTGCTGTTTAAATACTGATTTAAAAAAATAACAAAGTTAAAGTGAAACCAATGTACCAACTTTGAGCTGTTAATTATTGGGCTGAACCCATCAATCCCCAGCGGGTCGGGTTGTAAAAATTCAGTGGTTATTTGAATAAGAGTCTTTTTTACCCACACCTACCTGTTATTTTTAATGGAAATTAGGATAAATTTAATTAGGCAGCCATTCTCTTTGAGGGGGTGATTGAGAGTGATCTATATTTTAAAGCAAGTTGAGCGTGAAAATGAAATCTGAAATAAAAAAGGGACAAAATTTTGGACATCATAGTTAATGCTGCAAGACAATTCAAATAATATAGCATAACAAAACGGTACTCTCTTTTCAAAATATGAGAGTTCCACGATTTTGAAATTAAGGGGCAGAATAGGGAAAGGAAATGAAGTTGGGGGGATTGAATTAAATTACATATTTATGAAAGGCAGTTAAGTCGTGAAGGCGGTTTTAGGAAAGGCAAGAGTCCTGTGACTGCATTTACAACAGAGAGGACTTTTTCTTAGTTTTCAATCGCTTTCCAAATCTTACACACCTGCCCGCCAGCAACATCCCACCTCAATCGCAGGGGTAAATGATGAAGAAATATTTATACGGTTTATAAACTAAATATGTGAAGACGATTTACGAAAAACACTGTTGAATATGTGTTTGGAAAGCCAAAACGCCCTCCCAAACAGACACGGTGTATAAACATTGCTATTTACCACGTGGCTTTGAATTTATTGTACTAGGTCTGTTTGGTAAAGAGATGGAGAAGTACTTATGGCTTATTCACACAAGCCGAGACAAATATGTGAAGGAGATTGTCTCATTTTACGGAAAAGTATTGTTGAACGTGCTTATGATTACAAGTTAAGCATTGTCAAACAAGCACAGTGATGCCAAGTGGAAACAAGATGCTGCTTTGGCCTCTTGTGCTGGTTATCCAATCCAATTATTATAAGACTTTTTAGGACAGACGAAATAAGAATGTTTTAGTAATCATGTATGAAAACATATCTAATAGTTTGGGGACTGTTTGTGCATTCCATCGTGTGCTTTCTTGTATTTGGGATTCCTTGCATGGGAATTCAAAGCAATTTTTTTCCCCGAATTACTGATTGATGAAAATGAAATTTATTCAAATTGGAATAATATAAATATGTATGTA
Organism: Vachellia pachyceras; assembly: GCA_025593235.1. Lineage (NCBI taxonomy): Eukaryota > Viridiplantae > Streptophyta > Magnoliopsida > Fabales > Fabaceae > Vachellia > Vachellia pachyceras. Next base: position 10,323 of record JANTPZ010084524.1, read on the forward strand.
TATGTTGACGAGGTGCGCTGGGCGGCAGATTGCCCGTGGAGCGAGGGAAGCTTTAAGTTGACATGTGGCAGGTTTTGCTGAATGTGACCAATTCACGTTCTCACATTTGTTCTTTTAGACCCACATTTATCTCTCATAACATCTTATTTAATGAAAGCCATTTCAAAAACAAAAACATTTTTTATGGGATAAATTTTAGAAAAGGCGTTATGCTCACTTACAATCTAATAGTAAAACATTTAACTTATGATCAACTGAAATATATCCATACGAGTGCTATAGCAACTAGTAAATTAAGCGAACCCTTTAATTTTGATAACAACAAAAGAAGGCATTTTAAATCTAAGGAATTACTCAATCCCATCCTTAGTATAACCCCACTCACTCATTCGCGATGTAACAGATATTATATTTATAATATAAGGAGTATTATTTTATATTTCCAGCATCTAAAGCATCCCAATATACACCTATGCATGAGGATGGAATTTTAAACAACATCCAAAAATCACGTTTATAAAAATTGAGATAAAATTATTTTTATATAATTATTTTGTATATAGCAAATCATGTTGGAAATTAAAGGTTCATGCCCCCGGCAGCAAACCTGTTCTAGCTTCCTAAACATAATCGTCTGATTCCTATAGTTATTTCTTAATTAATTAAACCTCTTTTTTAATTAATTAATTAATTAGGCTAGTGTGCAGCAATCCATGAACAGGGTGAAGACGCTACGCGACAACAGCTACATATTTTTAATCCTAAAAATAAGATTACAATAATTGGACCGTACACAATCTGGAATATGAAATGATTTACGCCGTTATAATAATATTGGACGATTTTGTTGAATGTTAGACCCATAAAATATTATTATTGGAGTTTTTTTCCCCACAAACGGTATTTCTGTTGGAGCGCATTTATAATAATTGGTCGAGTTAAACGTTTTTATTCACTATTACAATGTGTATTACTCATAATAAACTGACTAGTTATGATAATTATCATGATTCTCCTGTTAAACACTCCCTAAAGTATTAACTCGAGCACTCCATTTGCCAACAATTATTGAGATGGAGTATTGTCAATTGTGAGTAGTTTCCAATCAAGCTGCATAATGCCAAATCTCCCGTGACTGACTGACTTGCCTTCCCTCTCCTGCTTTTGAAAAGCTTTTGCTTCTGAGGTACTCAGCTCCATGTGTACGACCAGTCGACCACACCCATTTCCTCTACCTCTTCGCCTCCATAATCTCTCTCAGCGATCTCATTCTCTCATAATTTTCCCTTTCTCAACTCATCAAGTCCAATCCCTCCCCTCCCCATCGGTGATTCATCTCTTCTTCCTCATTTTCACCCCAAGGAAAAAAAGTCAATGCACGGACTCGTTTTTTCCTTTACTGTGGATCTGGGTTTCTCTTAGCTCCTTCCTGTGTCTGTATCTGCACAAATCTCTCGTTGGTCCTCACACGTGAAGTCGCATTTTTGAGTTGCTTGAGAATTTGTTAATGGGGATTCTGCTTCTCCTGTGATTCTTGCATTGTTATTTGGGACATCAAAGGGTTGCAGTGTTTCTTCTGAGAACGAGCGACTGATACGAGGCGTAAGTGAGCTTGAAACCAGTGGTTTTGAAATGTTGCGTTTTGTCTTCTTGTCGAGTCTCAGAATGTGAAACAGAGGATGGAAAAGAAGATGCTGGCCTCTTTGAACTCGGTCGCGCTTTTACTCACAAATTTGTACCTAGAAGTTCGAAATTCTAGTTAAATCTTATGCCTGGGGCTCTATTTTCTGAATTCAATTCCTTCCAATTGTCTTTGCCTTTATCTGTCTGCATTCTAATTGATGATGGAGGCTGATTATTTAATTGCATTGGGTTTCAGTTAGACATACAAGTGTATTATTTTTTTTCTGATATAGACAAAACTAGAGCATCAAGAGACAAGCTTATATGAGTATTTTATAAGAATTAACTTTCGTCTTGGTTCTTACTAGCATCTTATCTTATTAGCTTCTCAAATCTCAATGTTCTTGTGAAATTTCTGCCACAGAATATCCCTCAGGACCCAGTCATGTACAGATCATTCATGACATGTGATGACCCAAAAGGAGTCGTGGAATGCGGGGCAATCAGAAAGGCGAGGGCTGGATCACAGAAAATGAAGGACAAGATAAAGAGCCGGAGGACGGCTGAGAGATGTGAAGCATCTTTGCCAAAAAAATCAGACAGAGAAGAAATGGTCCCTAAAGGATCCACGCAAAGTTCTGTCGATCCATCTTCCTTGCAGCTTATCGAGGTCTCTAGAGGGGCTCAAAGGTTGAACAACACAATCGATACGTGGTCTAGGGATATGAAATATAATGGAAGGTCTGGAGATATTGCAAAAGATTTGTTGAAAGGGGCCATTGATCTCCAAGAATCTCTAGTTGTACTTCGAAAGTTGCAAGAAGCTTCACAGCACAAGTCCTGTTTGAACAAAAAACAGAGAGAGAAACCGGAAAGAGGAAGAATTGATGCAAAGATGATGGATGAAACATACAGTAACCAATTTAGTGAACAAAGTTATCCAATGGGCTTTGAAAGACCCCGCCTTTCTGCTGATGGTTCTTCAAGAAATTGCTCAGAGGAGCTTAAGAAAGTGATCAAAGGCAGTCTGGTTAGGCAAAATCTGTTTACTTTGCCAAGTTCTGAAGGATTAGATTCGGCATCCGAAATTCCCTCAACAAGCTCAAGCCAATCTTCTGGGGTTCATACCGATAGGCTTTCTGATTCATCTTTTTCATCAGGCACTTCAAAGGTGAGAGGAACCAATCTAGTTGCCAAGCTGATGGGTTTAGAAGAAGTCCCCTCAAGACCATTTCCAGCCACCGCCCAGAAACAGTTGCAGGGTGAAAAGGTTCTGAATCAAAAGCGGCCTACATTTGAGATAGATATCCCCAAGTTAAATAAGACCAGTTCTATAATTGAGAAGGTTGATCTGGAACGAAAGAAGACCCTGAGTGAAATTCTTGAGACTATTCATTTCAAAGGACTCTTGAAGAAGAGTTCTGTCTTAGAGCCTAATCTTTGGATTCGTCATTCCGGTGATTACCATCCCAAACAATGTGATAATTTACCACCAATTGTACTCATGAAACCTCGGTGTAGTTCACACCAGGAATCAGTTAGGTCCCATGCACTCGTTCCTCCAGATCCTGAAGGTCCATCCCTTAAAAAACCAAAAGCAGAGGCGGTCCCTTCCAAATCATTCAAACAAAAAGGGTCCACCGGCATGGGGAGCGGAGCAGAAGACGTAACCAAAAGGCTTGCACATGAGGAAAAGCCTAAAATCCCCAAAGAGTTTGCGAAACTGGATGAGAAAACAATAATGCCCATCGAAAAGTATCCAAATATGTTGAAATCATATAGTCAATTAAGTCATAAACCACAGTTACAAGAGGCAATTCAGAAAAAATCTAAGGTGAAAACTGTTATTAGAAAGCTGCCAGAAAAGGAGATCTCAAGACCTAAACTTTTGTCAAGGTCCCAAGATCAAGGAGAAATTGCCTCCACAAAGTTGAGGGCACCATCTATTGAATTGACCATAATCAAGAATGAGATTCCCTACCAGCAGACCACAGCTTTGATCATCAACTCAAAGACAAAAGGGCCGCAGCGCAAGAATTTCAATCAGAGAAAGAATCAGAGTAACAGCCAGAAGCCTATTCCAGAGCCTCAAGAAGCTAAACCAGTTGTAAGCGTATTTATGTGTCCTTTTTTCCACTTGGATGATATAGTAGTATTCAAAGTATCGTATAAAGCACAGTTTGATAGCGGTGCTACTAACAAGACTTTAAATTTGAGTTTTGATTCAGTATTCTTTTGTACAGGATGAACAATCAGGACGCAAAGAGAAGAGTATTGTTGTTCCTTGTGAAGATGGTTGCACTGAGATCAGAACTGTAGCTGAACATGCAGTTCAATTTTCAGTGGAACATGAAGTAGATGCCTCCACGAGTAAGATAGATGATTAGTTTTGCATGTCTACTTACATCATATATGTTGAAAGTAATGGTTGTATTAATTTGAGAGTACATCCTCTTGTTAAGTTACAGAACAACTTTGAAACATGGTCGTTTCATAAAAGATTCTCCTGTCAGTGTCTTTAGTGGCAAATTCATTATTTTTCGTAAGAGAAGTTCCTAGGTTTTTAATGACTAGAAAGAATCAACAGCAAACTACACCCTTGGATGGTTGGAACACATTCTAAAACATATTTATTTGAAAAATGTGTTAATGTTTGAGGGACACATGTTTGACCTTAAGAATCCTGTCAAAACTGAGTAGATGTTTGGTAAATACTTATTCTAGACATATAGGCGCAATGCAATGGAGGGCTACAAACAAGTAATTTTATATGAACGTTACATGGTGATATTAAGCACTATTCAAATAACCATATGCTGTTGTTATCATCACACCAGCAATGAACGAAGACCTTCTTGATTACATGACTAGATTTTTTTTGCACTTCATATATCCTTGTTTAGATGTTTATTTGAATTTACCCTCCATTTGCACTATCATGCAGAAGATTGTTATCAGAGCCCGAACTCTTCAGATAATGATGTTGCACCTCTGAAGGTTGAACACGAAGTTGATGCTACTTCTGCTGAACAAGCTCATGATGGGAACAATGGTGGGGAGACAGATAGCAAGGCTGACAAAGAAGGGGCTGAGCTGAAATATTTTCTTTTAACGAATCCATTATTTATTGGCCATGCAGAGGAGCTCCTCAATCTTGATGTGGATTGTCCCATGACCCTGCAAAAATACGAAACTAATCGGATAGTCAATCCCAGCCTCTATTTGGATTGTGCAAATGAACTCACTGAGCGTAAAAGCGTGCAAGATTCACAAATGGTTCATCCAATCTCGCTAACACGAGCAGGGAACTCAAGATTACAGATCTCTTTAGGCAGGTTGGTGGAAGAAATATATAATGCCATTGAGAAGCTGAAGTTTTACACTATGATCTCTGGGGAGAAATTCTCTGTAGATAATCTTTATGCAATGATGCAAAGAGATATAAAGTGCCATGGGCTG
>JANTPZ010084526.1:0-20640 GCA_025593235.1 Vachellia pachyceras
AATAATTTATTAATTTTCCCTAACTGCATGCCAAATTCTATGGCACAATTGCTTAATCTTAAAAAATAACTGAAATCACCACCTACCTTACAACAGTTAGTGGTGGATGGGGTGCTTATGTCCCCTGTGTGAATTGTAATGTTGTATGTTAAGTAATAGACTCCAGTATTACATTCAAAAAAAAAATTACTGAAATCATATCATGTACTTAACTTCTTCATTATACGATAGCTCTTTACTCCCAATAATTTCCAAAACATGATGGGTTCATCTAAAACTAATATCAATTTATAAGCTTCAACATAAAGCTCGATGTTTAAGTGTAAATCTTATCCCAATCTCAATCCCACCAGAGGAGGGGTTAGAGCATCAAACTTCATAGTGCACAATATCAACTACCTGAATACGAGCCCCAGATTTAGTCTGAAGGCCTTTAATGGTTTCTCCACCCCTCCCAATGATTAAGCCAACCTGTGCAAAAAAGGCCCATGAGACTCAATGTTGGAACATAGGTCAACACATCATCCATAAATAGAAACGCATTCTCTGCATGATATAATAATATCATTATTATAACCTTTTCATTTGGAACTTGTATCTGAATTTGTTCAGAGGCTGAAGTGGCCTGTGCAGAGGAGAGGCCTCGAGCTACAAGTGCTGGAGACCCCCCAGCATCAGCCTGCATAATGAAATGAAAGAAGAAAAAGTAAACACGAGAGGAAATTTCAAACAAGAATAGAAATAAAGATATGATATGGCATCAACCTCTGCAATCACTGCATTTATTAGCTTTTCTGCCTTCTCAATGCTATCCAAACTTCCTATTAATTCCACAGGCCTTGTCGTAGAGTGAGGATCAGCATCAGCATCTCTTGTAATCTGAATCTTTGCTCCCGAATTATACTGCAGGTATCTTATGGTATCCCCAGCCTTGCCAATAAGAACACCAACCTGTAAATGAACAAAAAAATCCATCAACAAAATTGCTTAACAAAATTACATGGAAGGCTAAGGCCCAGTTACAGTATGAGTTTTGGTACAGAAGAAGGTATTACATATGACTGCATGGACCACAAAAAATGCCATTTATAGTTCATCAGAAAAGATAAAGAACCTGTAAGTGAAAGCCTACCCCTTAACCCCAATCCTTAACGGTGCATGAAAGCCAAGCCAGGCTTTTGGCCCAGCCAGTTTCAATCAGGATCCCAAAAAAAGTATGCTTGTGATCCAGCCCTGGCATGGCCCAGCCACAAAATAAGCCAGGTTAGCAAGGCCAATTTATTTAGGGTATACAACTACTTATCTTCGTGACTACTGGACCATTTTTGGGTACATGACTACCTGCTTTCAGGCACCTTCGCAAGACATGCAGTGAAATGAAAGGTTGAGTGCAGGTATGCAGCCACCAGAGGAGAAAACATAAAGAAACACATCTAAAAGGTGACAAAATTAGCTACTTTGGGCATATAAATAGACTAGGTTATTTTCTAATTTGGGTAAAATTTTCAGACATGATACGTATTGCCAAAGGCAGTTTTGATGGACTGATTTATCCAGAGCTTGGGTTTAGTAACTAATAAAACCACGATTTTGAGTTTTGGCTTTTAATGTTCTTTGTAATTTATGTGCCAATCATACTTTAAAAAGAGTCCTAGGTGAAGACCTTGATTCCCTAACCATATTGCTTTAGAAAACTTTCTCTTTTGTTTTCTGGATTAGCTTAATACCTTACTACCATCTAATAGCATAGACATATAGATACACCTTAATACCTACCGATGGCATGGACAATAATTGTAAAAAAGTAAATATGAAGACTGGTATTTTTTTTAAAATTAGCTTACAGGTTGCTTGACACTTCACAGTTGAAACCCACATAATACCAGAGTATAGGTGAAATCGAATCCCTACTGAAGAAATAACTGGCAGTTCCAAAATATTTGATACCACCGTCTTTGGTCAGATGAGAAATTAAAATCTGATATGAGCTCAAATCTATGAGCCATGTTGAAAATGTTTTCTGACCCATTGATGCACAAGTACCGTCCAACACAGTTGTTCAAATTCATTCAACCAGTTATAAAGAGATCAGGGATGTATATCCCGTGAAAAAAAAAGAGAAGAAAAGAAAAGAGAAAGTACACCAGAGAAAAAGGTGCAGTTTGTCCACTAATACTAACAAAAAGTGTCTAGGATGATTCAGGCCAGTGATATAGGGGTTACAAGTGCTATAAGTTTTACAGACCTTATTGTTAGGAACCTTAATTTCAAGTGTCGTTATCTCAGCCCCAGAAGTTGGTTGCTCTTGCCCCCAAGAAGCATCTTGCTGAAAACAAGTACAATAAATTTCGGATAAGTAAAAGATAAGATTTTCATGCAAAGTATGACAAATAAGATTAAAGTTGATGATATGTCAGAAAAACACACCTTGTCGTGGGGAACCTCCATATTATTATGCTCAGCATCAACAGAATCAGATTGCTCCGCAGAAGAAACATTCTGCTCATTTGACTCTACAGAGGGCTTTTGAGTTTCTTTAGACGGTTCCTCAGCACTCTCGCGTACAGTGTCTCCAACAGATGATTCTTTTGCAACATCATTTTCAGGAATTAAAGTGGAGTTTTGTTCCTCAGGGGCCAACTCTGAATGCTCGTTGGATGGAAGTTGACCATCCTGTGAAAGAGCATTCTCAAAAGAGGATTTCTCATTTTCATTTAAAGGTTCACCAGCCTGCTTATCGTGGTAGCCATTTTTACTAGCTGTTTACATAAAAAACATGACATCATCAATGCAAAATTTCTTGCCATAAAACACAGAAAGGAACTTTCATTGGCTTCACTTAACCAAATGTACACAGAACACAAGATTTTACTTAATACTCGTGTACCATCTCATCAAGATAAGGGTCCATAGCCTCTTCAAGAGAATAATATAAATTCATATTACAAATTGGTCAAGTGAAGAGCATTTTGTCTTTTTCCTTACAACCATCAAAAAAACCGTACGACCTAAAAATTAAATCAACTGCGCTTGTACCTTTTTCATCGAGCTCCTCCTCGACTCGGGGACGTTTCTTCTCAGCGTCGTCGGAAGGGGAAACCGGTGCATCGTCCTTTGCACCATCATCGGGCTCTGACATGGAATTATCATTCGATTCAAGATTCTGTAGTTGCTCAGAGAGTTTCTGTTGGGGAGCTTCCGGCTCCAAATCTTCGAACTTGCGCTTGAGATCAGAGGGGATAGGGTTCGCATCAGCTGCCACAAGTTGCTCCTCCGCCATGGGAACAAGATTCAGTCAAGGTAGAAGACACTGCGTCTCTCTTATCCGTCTATATCTCGAAGCGAAGCGTAGCGTAGGGCGGGAGTGAGGAGATCAGACAATGGAAGCAGATGAGAGTGGAAGAGATGATAAGGATGGAGCCGCGACCCAAAAAAAGATTCCGAGAAAGCAGATATTTTCGAGTCTGGTTTAGGTTTTAGGGTTGCATGAGCACTGTTTGAGGGGAGGACTCAATAACCCACCCAATGGGCCTATTGATGGAGTCCACGAGAAAATTACTATTTTCTTTTTGTTTTTTCTAATGTTTAACCGACATTAAACCAGAGCCGTAAAAAGTTGGCGAAGGGTTAGTGGCTCGGATGCATGTGAATCCGGATCAAACTCGTAATTATTAAAATAATATATATTCAAAATAAATAATAGTTATTTTAGGTAAGAAAATGAAAATAAAAACAAAGATCTAAAGTAAATATTAAATAATAATAATAATAATAAACACATAATTTTCTCATCGAAGTATTGAAAATGAGAGGTAGAGATGAGACACAAATCTAGAGAGGGGAATATGGTAGCAGACTAACTAGCCAAATGGAGCTTCCTTCAATCCAACAACTAGTCCAGTACCGTGCGATGCAAGGAGATGAATAGATGATATTGTTATAATTTTATGATAAGATATCACTAAATGTCGATTGCGTTAAAGCATTTCTTACATTATATATGAAAATGTAAAATATTTTTGAAGATAGGATGCATGGTTCATTGCTAGTATGGCAAACACTGTTAGATTTGATATGTCAATTTTGAAATAAATTCAAGGTATGACATACAATTTACGGTGCATGAAGAATTCATAGTATAGATGTAAGCAAAGTACTGGCTACAAAGAGTATAAAACATAGACAAAATATTATAGCATTTTAACCCGGCTAATTAATGTAGCACTGAAATACATAAAGTCACAAATGTTATCACTGCATGTATCTCCCATGAATCAAGTGAGAGTTGAAAATGTTTAGATTCGTTACAAACAAAGTAGAATATTTTTTAGATATATCCATTGAAAAAAAAATCTAATATGATGTAGATATTTTCATCACTAACAAAAATGAACCAATATAACACAAATATTCTTTGTACAAATTTAAGATTTATAGCGTATTGACAGATAAAAGTAGCCAATAAAGCACATGTGATATGATATGAAGCAACAAATGTTAAAATGGACAATTAGTAGTCTCTATCATGGAAATCACATTGTAGGAATGGACCAACACATAAATATAATGCAAACAATCATTCTTTTTTTTTGACTAAATGGCTTAAAAGAGTTGCATAGTATAGATTGAACGATATGGTAGTAATCTAAGTTACAAGGTTGTTAAAAAACTTCCCTATACACAACATTCGAGGTTTTATCTGTGGGTTGTCCTTTATCATCTAGGATTAGGATTTTTAGACCTTCTGCTGCACGCAAGATATTGCTACATATAGTTGACTATGTGTTAAAACATGTCATGGTAGATATAATTCAACATGAAGCAAACTTTGACCTTGTCTCTTATTAATGGTCACAGCAAAAGATAGGAGCATTGGAAATTGTCTTCTGCATAGGGTAAAAGGCAAAGAAGAATCGGAGGGTGTTATGTTGAGACATGGGATTAAAACGTGCATACCTATATAGGTTCTAGTAATGATCTCTGCTCCAATGATATGCTTCTCCAAGTGTGTTATAATGAGTTTAGTTCCGTTGCATAATCCAATGATTTATAAACATTGCACATAAGCATTATTGGGGCACCTACTTTTAGTCTGATGATGTGGTTGCATAGTCCAGACATAGTTATTGTGTTCAAGAATTCAATGGTGTGGAGTTCTACCGTTGAATTGGCTACCCCTTCTTATTTTGAAACACTATCTGCACTTAGATAGACTACTTCACTCGGTACTTTTGCTAACATGTAATTATTGACTTCATCTACAATAAATAGTGTTGCACTTAAAATAGTCCGCTCTATAAAATATGACCTATGCTCTATATAGTTAAGCAAATTAGGATAAGTGTTTTGGACACTGTATTCCATTGGTCACGTGAAGGAAGTCACAAAAGGTCATTTGGGATCCGAATTTCATCATCCGTGTCACCTTCAATTTCAACATTCACATCACCAACAGAGACTATCCACTCAAAAATTGCAATTGTTTCTTGGCTACTATTTGTTGAAGCACATTTATGGAATCGCTTGTTCTTAGTAAGTGTGAATAATTTGCAATCCTTCCATAAGTATGATGAAGTAATAGTGGTGAACACTATATCTTCACAACAACTTCTTGGTATAATAGGAAGGGTTTATCTAAAATCTCCTCCAAGTATAACCATCTTTCTACCAAAAGGTTTGTTTACTGCATTAGGATTAGTCTTATTTAGAATGTCATGCAATGTCCTATCAAGTGCTTTAAAACAATACTTATTTACCATAGGTGCCTCATCCCAAATTATGAGCATGGTTTGGATCAATAATTCTGCAAGTTGTGAACCTTGTTTAATGTTGTAGATTAAGTCTTTTGTAATATCAAGTGGAATTGCAAATTGTGGATGTGATTTTTTTCATTTGGCAAGAGAAGTGATGCAATGCCACTTGATGCCACACATAACACAATTTTCCCTTCTGATCTCAATGCTGCACATAATGTCTGCTAAAGATAGGTTTCTCCAGTTCTGCATATACATAGATGAAGTACAAACCTCCACGTATATCATACAGCGTTTCAATGATTACATTATATATTGTTCATTGTTCTTCAGTCAAATTGTTAAGAAACTCTTGTAGCTCTAGATAAAGCACAAGCTTATGAAAATTTAGCTCAGATAAGATAAGTTTATTTTCATAGAATGAATGCTTTGAAGTGTTCAGAGAAGGCATAGTTAGAAAATCACATATACTTCTTCCAGTGAATCGCAATAAGTCATTAATCTTTAACAAAGCATGGTCTTACAACTCTATATCATTTAAAGTAAAACCTATTCAAAAAATAATAGGAACTTGAGCTAATAGACATAGCGACATGAAGATGATGAAATTAACGAAAGGTGTAAAAAAAGGTAGTGAAGATATGTATGATATGTGCATTTCATGTGCAGAATCCAAACCTGAGTGGCCTATTAGCTGTTGTTGTCTATACATGATGTCATCTGCCATTACATGCCATGTTGCTGCCATACAATCTCTAGATGGGTTATGCAGTTGTAGAGTAACATTACACTAAAGAGATGATGTAAGTAATCTAGAGAAGCCCATTGGCTTGCCTCTATAATAGCATCAATATATTCTTTGTCATCTTCTAACAACCCTAATGCATAGCAAGCATCTCGAAAGGTATGATAGTGCACACCATCAACCGTCCTCAAATCTTCATAAGATGTTGGTGCCCTGGCGGTTGCAAGTAGTATGCGCAAATAAAATGATTCTCCACTTCTTGGATGAATGTAATATAATTGTCCAATCAAGAAATCTGATCTCTTGAAAGCCTATAACTGACGATATTTTTTATACACAAACGTTGTTGGAAAATCAGAGTATGTTAAGGTCCGTGCTTCTTTATAATTATTATTTGCTTGCATCTATGCTTCAAACATTGTCATCTTGCCTTCATTATGATTGAGCACATTGTCTATGTTTTCATTGTCTCCAAAAATAATGGTTTGCGAATTTGGCATGTGGAATGAAAGCCTATCAACTGAGGAGTCTTATAGTTTATGTTAAATCCAAAAATCCTCCAAGCAGCTTCACATAGAGAAAAGTAACGTACATCATAGACATTTTAATTTATAAGTAATGTCATCCTTTGCCAATTGAGAGTTAGTGTATAAAGTTGCAGTTGCTCTATCATGCCTCTTGCTGATGTACTTAAACAAATACTTAATTAACTCACCATATTTGGTCTTCTCAACATTAATATGGGCATGATATTTCAAAAGCAATTGGGGTTATAGGGGATGACACTCCTATTATCTAATGGCACACCATTCTTCATCACTTCTCAACCGTCATCTAACCTTTTTATAACATGAGTAACCATCCTCATGAATTATGGTGCTTGAAATAAAAGATTTTGGATAATACTTTGTGCACTTACCATTTATCATACATAGAGATTTTGGGTTAGAGGTCCCACATGATCCATGCATCATAAAGTTATAGTTCACTTCATACAAATCAATATTTGTGTCCTTATCAGGTATCTGTGCACTTATCATTCTATCAATATTAAATGGGGTGTCGAATTTGGCTTTATCCACCAAGAACAAAATGATATGCGTATGTGGAAGAGCACTTTTCTGAAATTCAATCCTATACAAAGCTGTAATGACATAGTAAAGCACAAGTCATAATAGTATGATACATGTATTTATTATTGCAATTGTATATAACTTTATGAGTAGATTAGTCTTACGTTTAATTAATAAACATATATGAAATTTATAAAAATCCAAGCTAACCTACTTTCGTTGGCCCAAAAATAGTCCCTCCCTTAGATCTTGCATAAGAAGTTCCAATTTCATCCGAAACATGCGTGTTACAAGATCAAGACAGTCCTCAACCTTTGAATCTGTTTCTTCCAAGTACCTTGTTATTTCAGGCCATTTTAGATTGCATGTGAATGTGATAAATACATTTGGGTAGCCAACCCATCTACATATAGCCATAACATCTTGGTAATTTTCATATATATAGCGTGGTCAATAGTGAAAGAAGAAGGCAAAATGATTCTTTTTCCTTGAGCAGTTGCTTCTATTTCTCCTAAGAGTAAAGCATCCGTTAATCCATAGTACATTTCTTTTCGCAATTTCTTTTGATTATTTCACAGGTAAGTCAATCTCTATGCTTCTATCATCGTATAATCGTCAATAATAAATTGTTGGAACAACTTACCCCAATGCAATATGGTTGAGAATTCGTTTTTTCTATCTTGTACCATGCAGGCAAAATATTCACGCTTAGAGACGTATGAAACCTTGTCATTTTGGATATCTATGTTTACTACATAAGGTATGTTTTCATCATACCCCTACTGCCGTATTGGAATAACAATGGATATTTCAAAGGTAAATAAAGGGTGTGATTTTCATGTATTCCCTTTAGCAAACTTGACTTGTATTGAATTATTATATCACGACCTTCTTTAGTAGACCCTATATCTCCTACAATCAAAGCAGCTGTCCCATCTTGAGAGGTGAATAGATCATACTGACGTAAATTTTTTCCTCATTTATACACAAGTTTAATCATGATATGTTCCCACGCATGAACACCAATGAAATCACGTGCGATGCAAAATATTTGTACCAAGCGATTACACTGATTTAGCATATGTTGAACCATTAGTATGATGGAGATATCTACCGAAGGTAAGACACTATTTGGGCCCCTAGAAAAATTATAGTAAGTCAATAGGTGAATTAAAAAAAAATAGCTATTAAATATTGTCAAGCAAGAAATCAAATTGTAACATATGTATCTCACGGGTAACATGAATATGCATACCTAAGTGCTGAAACGCAGTTGTTTACTTCATTATCTGTGTCATAAATATACAATTGAGCAAATCTTGGAATCATTCCATCTTTTGGTAACATACTTCCTATCATATGTACATTTTAACCACCTATTCTATACACATAAGGGCCACGCCCATTGTTGATGCTATTATCGATCTTACCAACCATGGATGTAAAAGGAAACATCATAGTGTATGTTCTAATTAACCTCCAAAAATGTTTACTTTATGAGTGATGACCAGATAATAAATCAATCAATAGGGAAGGGGATTGTGTAAGCATGGAAGTTTCACTTTTCCTTGAAGACAATACGTACCAAATATAGGAATATGTTCCTATCTTTGTTTTCTTAGACATTCATTGTACCGCATCTTTACACTGCAATGTCCACAGTCGCAACTTTTATCTCCCAAATCATTGTATAATGGCATCACTATCATAAAAAGTATTCAAATTCGCATAAGGGTGCACTGTATATTATCATTATGAGGGTATAATCTCCTAATAAAGATTTGATAAAATGTGAATTAATTCAATAAAAAAAAGTACCTACAAGGTGCATTCTTATTGATGAATGCATTACAGGAGTTGTGGTTGTGTTTTTGTGAGATGTGGATGGTTGGTTTACTGCCTTGACAATTGATTCTTTATCATTTACAACATGCTTATACATATTTGTGAGCATGACATTCCTTTTAGTTGAGTATCCTAATTTTGTGTTTTTATTCAATTAACGAATGATAATAATTTCATTTGGATTATGATTATCTAAAATAATATCATTTCTTAGTGATGACAATGTATATCATATGAGGTATTTTTTTGATAGTTGCTTGTCATTGCGAAGAGGACATAATAACAAATTACAAAATAATAACAAATTATAAAACATAATAAATGTTAAGGATAGAAGTTCACACTATTTGTTATTGATATTAGTGCATGTCTTGCTTAACCATCTATTATCAACTGTTGGGAAGGTGTCTTCAATAACCTCGAACAATGTTCTACAAAGATTGTATACCCATAAAATGGTTACATGCCAATGTATATTTGTTTTGCTTAAAATACAAGGAACTACTTAATAATTAATGTATTCATTATGAATAGTTTGTAATCATTTTCAATTCAAACCACAAATGTATCACCCATATTCACTCATAACACGATGTTCCATTCTTGATGTTTTATATAACTTAAGTCCCAGGAATGCATTAGCTTTCATTTTTCATTTGAGAATATATGCAACACAAGAAATATTGGAAAGTTCTATATTTTTGTAACATACACATAATTAGTTATGAAATGTTACCAACTAATTATGTAATTAGTATATAAAATATGAAGGAGGGCGTGAATTGTTATTATATTTATTAATTGCTACATTAATCCACACCATGTTATTGTGAATAGTTAATATGTGGCTTCATCATTAAAATTTTTAATAATTTTAATGAAATTAGTAGTTAATAGTTAGGTAAAGTTTTTAATAATTTCATTTCAATTATGAAATAGAAACATCTATTAAATATTAATGTCAGCATATTAATTTATCACTTTTCCAACCTCCTACATTATTTACTATTCAATTTTTATTTATTGCTCAAACTTAAAGATTTTATACAGGGAAAAAGTTATTAAACATTTCTAAATAAAAAAATGAAGCAATACAAAAATAAACTGAAAATATTAAAAGTTTGTTTTAGTTTTAAAAAAATAATTCTATTTTTTTAAAAAAACAAATATATAACCTCAAATTAGTAAACAATTTTTTTATCATAAAAACTGTTTTCAAAATAAGAAAATAGACTGGCCTCACTAAATTTTGATAACACCACTAAGTCCTTTTTGTGTCCAGTGTCAAATACACTTTTTTTAATGTTTCTGTCCCTAGCAAAATAAGGCTTTTGGTTTTCTATTTCTTTTATTTTAAAACACTTTTATTAAAAAAAGATTAGAATTCAAGGTTTTAGAAGGAGAAAAATTATTAAGCATTTTCTAAATAACAAATTAAGAAATACAAAAAAAAGTAGAAAAGTTTTTCCGTCAATTTCACCATTAATTCTCATGCACTCACAAAAGTTTGGTAGCACCACCAATTCCTTTTTGTTTCAATTATGAAATTCCTTTTTTCATGTTTCTAAGTCCTGGCAAATTATGGCTTCTGGTTTTCATTATGAAATAAATAAAAATTTATCAAATTGGAGATCTTACAATTAAATAATATATTTTTAATATCATAAGATGATGGCAAGATGTGTGGCTGGATAAATAGGGGAGAGTATAGTTGCGTTATAGCAAATGTATAATTTCCAAAAAAATTATATGGAAGCACGTAGCTTATTTAATACTTAGTGAGTATGAACAAAAATAGTGTATTACAGTAAAAAGAAAAATCTATTTAAATTAATGTCAGCATAGGTAAATAATTAGTGTACTCAGGTAAAAATCTACTACAATATTTCCCTTTTTATTAAAAAAATCCAGTAATTAGTGTATGCATTTTATACTAAAATAGAAAGCACCTATATTGTTGGCCATTTATATGGCGGTTTCTTATTTTTAAATCTACATATATTTATTTCTCTATAATTAGATAAGGTTTCATTCGATAATAAATGTTATTGGCTAAAGTACTATTGCTAATCTGAATAATAAGGTGTGCAAAAAAGAAAAAATGAGTACCAGTGAGACTGAATGAAGATATCTAGAAAGCATACTAATGCTTTAGCACCAAAACTTTCGGCAAATATACACTGTATCCATACCTTTATTCGAGTCAACACCATTTTTATAGTGTTTAGAGAGGTGAATTCTCTTTTCCCGCAATATGGCAGCTCATTTGGACCTTGCTATTGCATAATAATGTCCTACATTAAACGTTTATCAATTCATGATAATTAACAACAATCAGATTGGTGGGTAGCTTGATGACAATAGAAAAAATAAAGTTGCATCTACTTCTCTTTTAGTGCATATAATGATGTTGTTATAATGTGAAAAGAAGGCATTGGTTTGCTATGAATTGTAAAAGTTGTCATAAACACAATAGCAAATGACAGCAAGTGATGTGCATATAATCCCATGCACGATATATATATATATATATGTAACACATAAGAAAGCAAAGTAGAAGATCAACATAGTTGTTAGTGTAGGATTTGACCAAGAAATGGATGAATTAAATGCAAGTCTGTCTTGGCTCAACAAAAGTAGTTGTTGGTTGACTTACTTTTGTTTACTTGATTTTGTTGAGCAGCCTCTTCCATATTAATTGTCCGTCTATGAGAATGCATTTTGGGTGAATATGTCATTTTGATGCTCTTCTAATGCATGTGCAAGTTGTATTTGATATCCAGCATTCATAGAATAACCGCAACATGAAAAAGACAAGCATATGAGGATATGTTATAACTTGTGTTTACACCACTATAAATTACAGCAACATGGGAATGGTTAAGCACTTTATGTGGACTACATGAAAGTTATCAAGGTAAAGCTGATAAAAAAATACATATAGAAGGAAAAATAGGAAAATGAATATATGTAAAATTGAAAATAAGAAACTGTCATATAAATGGCTAACAAAATAGGTGTTTTCTATTTCATGGAGTAAAATTAGCACATTAAGTACTGCAATGCGTTTATTAACTTAAATTTTATGAAGTGGTAGAGGTTTTAATATAATCACTTAATTATTTTCATGACCATGATAATTAAATATATTCTCATTATTATACAAACTATTTTCACTTGTTTGAATAGGTGGAAATTTTATTTTTATATTTTAGCTAGTGAAAATTTTCTTTAACATAAATAATAAATTATACATGAGATCACATCTTATTAAAATTATATGTTTGGATTTACGTAAAATGAATAAGAATGATAAAAGTGGCTACTTTATGGGAATTTTGAATTTTTTGTTTGAAATATATGATGTGATGATAATGTAGGAGGTTGGAAAATAAAAATTCATTATTTAAAATTTATATTCATATAAACACTAAATGTTTAAATGTAACCCTAAAAAAACACTCCCATATAAACACTCTCATGGAAAATGAATATTTTAATATTAAATACATATTCATTTTAGATATTGTAGCTCAATAGTGTGGATATTTTGTATCTATTCAATAGATACAAGTTCATGATCTATACAGGTAAATCCTCCAGGATTTGATGCTCAAATTAGGCAACGTCCAATTCAGCAGGATCATCTTCAAGATATTGATAAGAGGATAGATAGGCTTAAAAATATGATAATGCAAGTTGTGCAAGATCACAAAGATCCGATGTATGATATGATTCTTCTATCAAGAATCTTGAAATACAAGTTGGGCAAATAGCATCAGATCTTAATAATTTGGAGACTAATGGTTTACTAAGTAATACTGTGATTAATCCTCGTAATGAAGGGAGTGAGGAATCTGCCATTACTCTTAGAAATGGAAAAGATGTACCTAAGATACAACTACCTGTAAAGAAGCTCTCAAATTTTAAAGTCCAAGAAACTGCTGCAGTAGTTGTGGAGAATGATAAAGAGATTACGCAAAAGGCTAAGGGGGGAAGGTAAGCGACAAGAGGACAAGGAATCCATAAGGAAGCATGAAGTAAAGAACAAGGAAACAAATAGTGAAAATCTTCAATGGGTGCCATGTTTACCCTTTCCTCAATGTTTCCAAAAAAAAGCCTTTGAAGAGTAGTATAAGAAATTCTTAGAGATTTTCAAGCAGCTGCATATCAATATTCCTTTCATTGAGGCTCTAGAGCAAATACCTCATTATGCAAAATTCTTGAAAGAGATGTTGACTAAGAAGAGGAAGTTTAGTGCCACTATCTGTATTCAAAAAAATTGCAACTAGGTGAAGCTAAATCAACTTTTGTGACACTTCGACTTGCTTATCAAAGTTTAGCTTATCCCAAGGGTATTATTGAAGATGTATTGGTCAAAGTTGACAAGTTCTATCTCTCTACAGACTTCATCATCTTAGATTGTGACGAAGATAGGGATATACCACTCATTATGGGCTGACTTTTCCTTGCTATATCTCAAACTCTCATTGATGTTGAAAAGGAGAAATCAATATGAGAGTGCATAATGAAGTGGTTCTTTTAAATTTAAAAGAAGCATTAATGTATCCTGGAGATACTACAGATTGTTTCAGTGATGATATTCTTGGTGAGGCAAATCAAGAGACTTTAAAGTCATATGCCATAGAAGATCTTTTGGAAGGTGTGTTATTTGAGCTTGACAAAGTTAAAGATATCTAAAGTGTAAGCCACTCAATTAAAATCCATAATATACCATTGGAGGAGGATGATAACAAGTTTCTTCAAAATCAGAGACGACTGCATCTTATGATGAAAGAAGTAATCAAGTGGTTAGGTGATGGGATCAAGAAGCTAAATGTGGACCACATTCAAACTATAGCTAAAAGGTTATCTCAATTGAATGGGTTAGAAGGATTAAGACTTTAGGCATATGATAGTGCAAGGTTCTATAGAAAAAGGAAAAAGAAACAGCATTATAAACATGTCCCTTATCAAGCTTTTGAGTTAGGGCAATCAGTACTTCCCTTCAACTCAAGACTCTGATTATTCCCTTAGAAGCCAAAATTGAGATGGTCTGATCCATTTAAAGTAGTTTCTAAGTCATCCAAAGGAGCTGTTGAGATTAAAAATGAGAACTCTAGAAATTGCTTCATAATGAATGAGTAAATATTGAAGCATTACTATAGTAGTGGGGTGAATCGACAAGAATCAATCTATACCTTGGTTAATGCTCATTGAGTTGCTAAGATAGTCAAGCTAAAGACTTTAAACTAAGTTCTTCTTGGGAGGAAACCCAAGGTTTAGTCATTTATTTATTTATTTATTTTCTTTAGCAGTTTTTTTTGTCTTTTTTGTTTTATAGGACTCTTGCATTCTTGGATGATGTGTCACTTGGTCAACAATGCTGAGAAGTACTTCAGAGTGCATCTTAAGAATACACAAGGGAGTATTCTTCTTTTCCGTGATTAGTGTTTTCTGGTTATTGATCACATGTGCTATTAAATAACTACTACTTCTAATTTGAAAATGCATGTGATGAATATTAGATTATGTCTTCTATTTAAAGTAGTGCCACTTGCATATTTTGTTTCATTAGACTTATATAAATTTATTTCTTCTTTATATTTGAATATGGTTAAAAATGTTATAATTCTATTGAATATGCAAATGTAATGCCAAGTTTGGGAATTGACAGTTTTTTCTCCCTCTTCTTCACTACTTTGATTTGAGTGTTCACATTGAAGACAATGTGATATTTAAGTGTGGGGGTGAGGTGATGACCATAAATTTCGCATGGCTTGTCCACAAGTTTTCTTTGACAATATTTGAAAATTCTTATGTTTTTATGGAAGGTTGAATTTACTTGTGAATATCGTTAATGTTGATTTGATTTGAGTTTGAAAGGGTGGAGTTTGATTAGGACTCGATTTTATCTTATGGGAAAGTGAGTGAAAAAGCAAAAAATTAGGCTTTGGTAGGTGACTTTAGGATGTCAAAATTATAACCACAGTGAGGAAATTGAGCCTAGATATTCATTGCTTTCAAGAGGGAGTACATTCATTGTGGTCTTATCTCTAGAACTTGTCTTAAATCTCTTTTGAAACTTAGAGTGCTTGTTGCATGTATAAAGATGATTTAGACATTCAGTTCCATATCCAGTTTGGACAAATCTATAACCTTATCATGTGAATCCTTTGCATAACCCATTTGAGCCTAAACATTTATCCTTAAAAAAACTACATCCATAGCCTTTTTGTTTGATTTGATACAATTTTTCCCTATTTATTTCCACATATCCTTTACTTCAATAAGTGATTGGTATTATACTTTAGAAAATAGAGTGAAGGAATAAAAAGAAAGAAGGGAAAGGGAACAAAGTGAAAAGAAAAAAAGTGAAAAAGAAAAAAGTGTCGTACGTGCTTTAAAAGAAGAGAAAAAGGAGAAGTACGAAAAAATACATAGAAAAAAAGAAGAAAAGGAAAAAAGAAAAAGAAAATAATGAGTAATTGTTCCCAATAAGTGTGATATTCCTTCATTCCTTTTAAAATACTTAACACTGACCAGAGTATCCCTATGTCATCTATTTTCTTCCTTTATCCTACCTTATTTATTTCAACCTTAAGAAAGTCCTTTTGATTTGTGTATGTAATGAGATAATATAGTTGAGATTGAGATGCTAAACAAGCTTATGGTAGATGAACTGCTCTAAGTGAAAATGTGTGAAACACAAACCCCTAAGGATAGTAAGAGAAGAGTGTAAACACTTGACCAATGAGGGATACCCTATGGTTATTTGTCTTTGCCTAAGAATTTGACTTATAGCTACATTTCTGGAATGTAAAAGAAGATTCACTACCAAAAAAATGTCATTTAGCGACGGAAATTTTCATCGCTAAAACATGATCGCTAATATTTTCTGTCGCTAAATGGAAATTTTCTGATGGAAAATAGCCATTGAATGATGGATTTTTCCATCGCTAAATGGCATTTTTCTGGTAATGATTTCTATGAAAACGAAATCCTTGAAAGTTTGAATTACTTCATACTTTGTGATCTTTGCTTTAAAATCTTGCTTCCATAATCTTCTTTGGTTATTTTACATTTAAAATCATGAGGACAAGATTTGATTCAAGTGTGGGGGGTGTGATAACTCTCCAATTTTTAGTATATTTGAGATATATTTGGAAAGTTATCAATATATTTTGAAAAGATTTTGAGTTTAAAATAGCAAATCTATTAAATGGTACATTATCTGAGGGATTCATTAAATCATAGCAGATAATAATAATTTAAAGCTTTTATTAATTTTTATTTTGTTATTTCCTTTATTTATTAACTTGTTATTTTTTTTAGGAAGTAATGGAAAGAGAAGATCTTGGCAAATCAAAAATGAAGAAAGATTTAAAAGAAAAAAGGAATGAGCAGCTGGCCATTTTAACAATTTTTATGGGTATATATCCACACAAGATGGATGGAGGAAATCCACACACACATATTGATATACTCACACATCCAAAGGCACACTAGAAAAGGTACAAGAAGACAGAAAAACTTTATAAATATATATAAAGAAAGGAAGAGGAGGAACAACATGCATACACACACAAACATCCAAGGAGGGACCTGGAGAGAGCACAAGCATCCATACACAGGTAGAGAGGATATAGAGAAAAGGAGAAAAGTCATAGTGCTATTGTGAGAATTCATCTTGATCTTCGGTTGCTTCTTTCTTTATTTTCTTGTTCTTTATACTTTTCTTGAATCTTAATATGGATTTGATTAAAGCCATGTGTAGCTAACTTTCTTTATTTCTAGAGTAGCTATGAACTAATTTAATGATTTGAGCATGTTTGACCATTTATTTATATTTAATTTTAATTGTGTTTATCTGTTTAAACCTTATTGTTTGCTTGGTGACTGATCAACATTAAGTATGAATATGGGAGATTTAGATTAACCTCGGGAGGGAATCTTAATTGGACATTTAAACTAAGTAATATGATATTATAATTTATTATAATTTGCCTTTATGATAGGAATATACCTACGGGACTCATAATGATATTAGAATGAGATTGTTCGACTTAATACCTCTTAAATGCTGTTTAAGGAATAATAGTTTTATTTAAGAGAGGGTTGTAGATGATCGGAGACATTATATCTATTTATATTCTAGATAAACAACTTAAGATTTAAGTATATTTATTTAGGTAAAAACATGCTCTAACACTTGAATAAGGGATTAGCCACTCTAGGTTGCTTGTGTCAATTACTATTTTCTAGTGCATTAGACTTAATATTTTAATTCATTTAGATTTATATTTTCATTATTCGTATTTGATTTGCTCAACTTAAACAAAATTAAGATCTCTAGTGCCTATTTACCTATTAAATTGAGTATATGTGGGATTGACCTTGATTTACCATATATTATTTTCATGACCCGTACACTTGCGGTGCATAATTAAATTTTGTTAGCATTAGGATCAGATAGGTTTATGTAATTTTAGAAGTTTATTTTTTAGTTTTTAACTATTTAGGCAATTCCCATGTTTTATTATAAAAAAACATAAGGTTTCAATAACATATAATTTTTTTCCAAGAAAAAGATGGCCAGTGAACTGATATCAAATCTCATCTTAAAAAGAAACGCATGGTACCACCATCTTTTAGACTCTTAACCTATAATTCTCCTATTAATAAACGTATGACTAGGTGCATTAAATAGTCCTTTAGCTCCTAATGCCTTCTTTGTTCTGTTAGAACTGAGAGCTAAGAATTGGAAATGGAAGTGAAACCCTTAAATTTAGTTGTTTAATGTTGAACCCACTTCCATGGAAAGTGTCAGTTCCATCAAAATGGGTTCTGTGGATTCCTTCGGTGGAATAACGGAATCCATTTTAGTTGCATGGAACTAAGATTTTTGACAATTTTACCTATCATCCCTTCCATCCTCATACTTGACGCCCTCCACCTTTCAAAGTCTCCCCCCTTTAGCGTCCACCTCCACTACTCATCATCCCTTTCACCCTCATACTTAACTCCTCCCCCTTGCGTCTTCCTATATAACTCCTCCCTATTTCTCCCTTATCTTCATCCTGGACTTCATATCTGGTGAGTAGGAGGAAAATATTGTGATTCATAGATTGAGAAGTAGAAGTGGTGGTTTCATATATGGGAACCACCGATGTCGAGGATGATGAAGGTGAAGGCGATGTTGTACAATGAATGGAAGATGATGAATGGCAAACGGCATTTTACTCTTCGATATATGATTCATAGTCTAACGATTTGGCTAAAGATCTTCTCCATCTTCATCATTCTCCTCCAATGATACCTAACTTCTTGATATCTTCGAATTTTTTGTTTTAGTTAAATATGACATATACACGAGGAACATTGGTCATCAATGCATTTTTGGCTAGTGGTTATTGTGTTCTGTTGGTTTTTGGTGGGAAAGATGTTTTTACATAAGGGTATGTAGGTATTTTCACATTATAAATACATATTTTAATTAAAAATTATATCCTATTTTTGCCCTTTACCACCCATTTACTAAATGGGTTTTAAAACTCATTTCCACCTCCAGTCCTATTTCTATTTCCATTTCCATCAAAACCACTTCTACATACCAAACGGGGCCTAAATATCCATCTGATTTCACTTGAAGCATTCTCTTCTTTATTTTAATATTCAATCCCACTTTCATTCAGCTCTATATTTCTCTTCTCTCATTCTCTTTCTCTTGTTCTCTGTCTTTTTCAGTTTCCCCTAGATTTTCACCTTTTCTGTTATTCTTTCACCTAATGTTCCCTTTCTTCTTTCTATTTTCCCTATTTTTCTCACTTGATCATTATTTTTTTTTTCAATTTTTGGATTTGTGCTAATACTTAAATCAAATGTAGTTACATTTAAATAGATCTATTAGGCAAGAAAATCGAGGTCAATGCTATAGAAAGAAGAAACATGGAAGCAATGTCCTTTTCTTCTTCTTCTTCTTCTTCTTCTTCTTCTTCAACCAAGTAACCCAACCAATCTAATGGGTTATCTAGGTTATCTTTGAGCTCCATGAGCTATACCAAGTTGCACCGGTAGTTCTCCCTTTGATTTAGCTCCTTGCTCTAACCAGATAAGCATCCAGGTTCACCGGTTTCTGATCGGTCTGACCCAAGTTTTTGAACCACGGTTTTTACGATTGTTTGAGAAAGTTTTCATTTCTTGTTTTGTTTTTTAACTATAAATATCTTCATATTAAAGGCAATTCTATTTAAGATAAAGTTTGATATTAAATATGAACCCATGGTAGATTTACCCATATTACCAGCTTTACTCAATAATAGGTATGTGTTTAGTACAAAAAATAGTTTTCATTAAAAAAATTTATAAATTCACTCATCCCACTTGATTTCATTAAGAGCAAAATGGTCTTTATATCTAAGGTTTTTATGAGACCGAAAGGGAATGGTAGAAGTTATAGTGTCTCATCCTAGAAAAGACATGGGACAACAAATTTGTCCTATGTTTCGTACTGTTCTTGGGCTTGTCCCTGTCCAGTTGGCATTGGGGACAAGAATGATACGGAAATAGGATGTCCCGTTTATTTTTTAAAAATATGTTAATGAATCTTCTTTCTTTTATTATCTCTTTTTTGGATCTGTAAAAGCTAAAATCTATGGGTATGAGTTGAAGGCTAGACCTTGATGATTGATAAGATATAATATAAAGAATTAAACTAACTTTTGGTCCTTATAGTTTCCTTTTAATATGGGTTTTGGTCTCTGTAGTTTTAAAGTTGTGTTTTTGGCCCCTATAGTTTAGTCTGTCTAAAACCATTGGTTCCTATAGTTTCAAAAGGATCTCAATAAGAGTTTAACACTGTTAAAAATATTGACATAAATAGCTGATATCATCAGTTTTGCTGATGTGGCTTGATAACTAGACATTTACATGGATTGCTAAATTGGAAATTAAAAAAGCTAGAAGCTTAAAGCAGTAAAACAACTTCAAAGGGAAAAAGAAAAGAACACGGAATGCAAATTAAAGAAAGGAAAGGGTTAGGTCAAAGGAGGATCCACATATCATTGTCGAAGTTAGCATTACCGATTGTAACATCCCAGCGCCCTCCCTCGCAGATATTGTCCCTGTTTGCAGCCGTAGCCAAGAGCAGGGTTTTGTTCCTCTGGGTGCAGCCGTAGCCACCCAGAAAACGCGTCCATGAGGGGAAGGTATCCACACCCTTATA
>JANTPZ010084529.1:0-16476 GCA_025593235.1 Vachellia pachyceras
CCAACCGGTTCTTCGTGACGCCGGGCTTGTCTGGCTCTCTAGTAGAAGATGCCGCGTGGTTAAGCGCGACGACGACGTGCGACGACGAAGCCGGCTCATGGTCGAGCTCGACCACAACCCTAAACGATGATCCGGATTTATGTTTTAATCATCGTGGAAGTCCGGCCGTGGAGACGCTTCCGCTAGACTTCATCGCCATCTTGATGTACTCGCCGAATCCGTACGAAGACTTTCTGCGGTCCATGCAGGATATGGTGGAAGCGAGGTTGAAGAATCAAGAAAGGGTGGATTGGGATTTCATGGAAGAGCTTCTGTTTTATTACCTCAACCTTAATGAGAAGAAATCGCACAAGTTCATACTCAGAGCCTTCGTGGATGTCATCTCTGGTTTGCGTCGGGGATCGGAGGCAGTGCAGGCAACACTGCCGCGAAGGGTTCGAACGGTGAAGATCGGTAGGTTGTCACGAAGATGGGGATTAAAAAAGTAACTTTAGATTTGGGTTCTCGAAATATTTTCGCCGAGGAAAAGAAAACAATAAATTGTATTTTCATTCTGTTTGCTTTAAATATTTAATTTCTTAAATTTTATTTGTTGCTATTTATACCTATATACGTTTCTGAATTAGCGAATTAAAACTTAAAAAAAATCAATACAAAAGAAAAAATTTATGATCTAAAATAGGCTTGATCAGTTCGGCACTGGGTTTATACTGTCTGAATTAATTTAAACTGGTTTTAAATATCAGAAGTATTATTAAAGTAATAATTAAAAATAATTTTCTATTTAGAGAAATATAAAAATATTGGGTTTTGAATCGAATTTGGCATGTAAAAATTCTAAATAAATCCAATCGAAATATACAAATCTTAATTTAACTCTACAATTTATCAAATCCCCGATAAGGTCTGCAGATTTCATTGGGGATTTTTGAATTTTGCAATTTTATTTCTATACTCTTGCTTTTTCTGTCATGACTCCTTTTCTCATTGCTTTTTTTTTTTGGATGAAACATTTTCTTCCTTGTGTGAACTCATGAAATAATCCTGTTCGATATAATAATTACAGAATTATTCATATGCTTTGTTCCTCGCTTGTATATAGTAAAATAATTGAATGAAATAGTAAAAATTCAGAACTAAATAGCAAAAAATAAAAAAATATTGATATACAAATTCTCATTTAAAACAAAGTCTTTAGGTAAACCTTTCATAACAAAATTTTTACAAAAATTCAAAACAAAATAACAATTCAAAAGTTATAGTTAAAAGAAAAATTACGGGGACCTACGCTCAATATTATTAAAAATCAACTTAAAGAACTAAATATCAATATCTCAATGACTTAAAACTAATTTAAAAATAGACATACACCTACCATCAGTTTTCATTTTTAATAATAAAGAGATATTATAGTCTTTTAATAATATTAAAATTTTCTAATAAAACTTATAGACCTTGTTAAGGATTTAGGGCTTGTTTGGTGACCCAATCTAAATTTTAAGTTTGGTTTCAAAATCTAGATTTTACTTTAAAATTGAGGTTTTGTTCAAGCAAACAAATTTTTCTCAAAAGCTATTTTGGCTACAAAACCTCAGTTTGAAACCTAGATTTCCTCTTTCTTACTTTTTCTTTCTTTCTCTTTCATATTTTCCTCTTTCCTACCCACTTTTTTGCCTTGAAATCCGTAAAAGCTAATAACTTCCCAAATATAAATCACTTTTCAAAATCTAGATTTTGCCTTGAAATCTATAAAAACTATTCTCCAAAATCTAAGCTTTACTTCGAAATCTAACAAAACTATTTTCAACCTTACATCCAAATAAGTTGTTAATAAAAATGTGAACCTATATTAAAATTTGTAGGTTTCGAATAGATTTAAAAAGTATTTTACGTCTGACATTTTCCTACGTAGGCATCACATGCAGCGAGTAGTATTGTAGGATTTGGAGTACGAAGGAAGTTAAAATTAAATATCAATTAATAATTTTTTAAATAAAAAGTTTAAAGGTTAATTTTTGTAGTTCTGTGGTGTTCGGTGGGAGATTTGTGTTATTGATGTTGAAAATGTCTATCGCATGTTCCCCGCTTTTCTGTTTTCTATGAAACTCTCAATTCTATAAACATTGCTTGCATCCAAAACAACCTCCCTGAACTCATCACCGGTTTCTTGCTTATAATTTTATTTCAACATGTGCTAATTAAATAAAAGAGCAACATTTTTAAAACAACATAAAAGAGCAACATTAGTGCAGTCAAAATTAACTGTTAAACTGCAATTATTAATATCAGGGAGGTTAAAGTATACTTTTAGTCCTTTATATTTATGTCAGATTTCATTTTAGTTATTTAAGTTTAAAAAATGCACTTTCAGTCTCTTTTAACGGAAATTGCTGACTCATCAAACTTAACACTGTTATTTTAAATCTTTTTATTTTACACAATTTAAATTATCAAATTTATTATACTATTAAATTAAAATAAAAATGTGAGTATGCTTTGTCAATCTTTTATTGCACAGTCATCAATTAAATTTAATGAGTCAACAATTTCCGTTAAGAGAAACTAACGACATTAAGTTTGAGGGACTGAAAGTGCACTTTTTAAACTTAAAGGACTAAAATGAAACCTAACATAAATATAAAGGATTAAAGGTATACTTTAACCTATAATGAATTATTCTTAGAAGTATTCAATTTTTTTGTAAAGAGCGAATCTAATAATACAATGTGTATGTTTGGAAATAATTTATTCCTAACGGTACACGCAAGCCAAAATAAAACCATCTCGAAAATCCATAAAAATCATCTTGAAATTTGTAAAATTATCTCGGAAGCCCAACTCCTTTCTCCCAACGGATTTCCCAAACACATAATGTGTCCATTTGGAAGCGCGGTAGAGAAGTACTTTTACGCAAGTCGAGATAAATATGTGAAGGAGATTATCTCATTTTATGAAAAAATACTGTTAAATGTGCTTTTAGCTCTACTCAACGCTTTGCCAAATAAAACCAACGTCTATACATCAGGAGATATTAGAAGTATTCATCTGTGATGTTTTTTTGTTAAACAAACTTGATATAGGGATGTTAGAAGTCCTTGTGTAGTAGTGTAAGCACTTTATATTGAAATTGATTAAATCTATTTATTACATAAACCATAATACGTTAGGATATATATATTCAATTAATTTAATTTAATTGTGTATTTTGGAATAGACTCTATGAGTCAAAAAGTCAAAGATTCCATTCAAGTGCGCGTGCTTTGTGTGTATCTCATTTTTTAAAGACTGATACCTGAATGTTAACAAAACACAACTTAAATTACTAAAACCAAATGTAAACTACATATATTTTATCCTTTTTCTATTAAAGCTCAAGTATCTTTACGTTGAAAGTAATATTATTTGAGACACTTCTCCAACACAAAATGTAAGCCCATCTCATAATTGGAACCAGAGCATTGATTAATCACGTTGTAAGTTAGACAACTCTATTATATCTAAGTCGGGTTCTAGTAGCTTGTTAGAGCCAAAGTACACCTCTATACTCAGAAGGTACATGCATCCAACCAAGTAATAGGGTTTTTTATATCGGTAGCAAGATTCGAACTTACTACCTTTTAGGTAGTAAGCCAATTTCTCATAAATTAGGTCAGTCTTTGTTGGATAGTCATAAATTTTAGGGTTAAGGATAAAAAAATACCTATAAACTTTTACTAAAAGTGCTACACTTGTTTAAAGTGAAAAACTACTAATGAATATTCAAAATGGGAGCAGAAATGTCAAAATTGTTAAATATAATCTAACATCGTTAAATATACATGCAAAAATAGTGCGATCCCCACATAAAAAAGTAATGGTGTTAGATAATATTTATCTTTTTTGACTTTTTCTACGCCCATTTTAAATGTTCATAGGTATTTTTGCACCTCTAAAAAATATGTAGTGTTAGATGCACTTTTGATAAAAATTTATGGGCATTTTTATACCTTAACCATTAATTTTATATTGTACATGAACATACACCCTAAGCCTTTAGAATGAACGCTAAAATCCAATTACCTCACCTCTTAGGTGTTTGGGCATTCAATGCCATTTTTTTTATACAACATTCAACGCCATTTACCCAAACATGCTTTGTGGACCTGAATAGAGAGAAAACAAAGTGGCTTGGGCTTTTTCGTTTTCCGTTTTTTGTGGTTTTCTGGGGTGCTGAGTGGCCAGTGTCTCTTCTCGTATTTTTTTTTAAATACAACTATTTTTAAGAAAGGAATGGGACTCACATAAAATTCAAGGTCAGTTACCTAACTTATAATTTACGAGTTCATGTACCTTTGAGTACAAGTGTATGACTAACACGCCCTTTTTATATGGTCTTAACGGGTATGTCTATCTAGATTCACTAAACGATGGAAATGCTTCTCCCAATGCTCAATTTAAACCATAACTAAGCGGCGTTAATTAGATCGAACTCACTTTAGTTATGAGAGTGTCCGACCCCTTTGTCAGGTGACCAAAAGACGAAGGGTGAGCGGCGAGTGCTTCATAGCTCGTTGATGGGAGGCAATTTTTTTTTATAACGTCTACTTTTTCAACTATTCACACAAAATAATTTTCTTCAGTTTGATCAATAGCAAGATCCTTGCAAGAATCATTTCTATAAAACACTCGGTGTTCTTTCTTTAGCAATCAGTATTCGTACACAATCATGAAGAAGATGAAGAGTAACATACAAGTATTGGAAATTGCCGGTAATTTCAAATAAAGATGATGAGTGTAGAATTTTTTTTTTTGTTACTAAGTGTAGAATTAATCACTAGCTTTATGGGTCCAAAGTATGTAGCTTAACAAAGCCCAAACCCAAGCCCATACACACATAAGCCTTCCTAGACAGATTGAAAGCCAGCAAGCAAGGCAAGCGAATGATTTGAATATATTAATGAAATTAAATAAATTTTATTGTAATTTTTAATCTCTTCAAATCAGTATAAGTTTTAACACCCATGTCTCCATATCCAAACCATCGGTTTATTTGGTATTCGGTTTGGAAAAGTCAAAAGCCCGTTCAACAATGTTTTCCGTAAAATAAGATAATCTCTTCTACACATTTATCTCGATTTACGTAAAAATACTTCTTAACTCAATTCCCAAATGGGCCCATATTCAACAAAGTTTACATGTCACCAAAACAATGTATGCCATACAAATTCTTAATTGCCGGAAAAAGGTTTGGAGAATAGAATATACTTCCTTGACACCATCCATGAAAAGTATAACAACACACTTTTTGCATCGATCATGTCAAAACCAGTGTACAGAGCGAATGATTGTTGTTGTTTTTTCGGGTTAGCCTTTTTTACAGCAGTTAAATGCAACCAAGTTTAAAAATGGTGTAAAAATTCTAAATATTTGTTTAGATAAATCTCCCAAATGGAATGTCACGGAATCGATCCCGTCGTTATAACATCAAACTTTTAGTACATGCCCCTTTAAATTAAAAAAAGATAAATTTGTTTTAAATGGTTTTACCTGATGTAAAATAAATATGTGTAAGAAGTTTTGTTCCATAAATCACAGGAACACATATTATAATTCATCTCAAACCCACATTAAGTTACTTGCAATGAAACATAGATGGCCCGTTTTGAAATACCGAAGTAATTTTACATAAATCTTTTACGTAAATTGAGATAAGTATGTGAATGTGATTATCTCATTTTAAATAAAAATACAATTTAACTTGCATTTGAACCGTACACATGCTTAGCCAAATATATCCTGTCTCTCTGGAGAAGTCATGAGTCATGACTCATGAGCAGATCCTTCTGGAAGGATGGCTGCATATCCAGACATCTCTAGTGATTAATGGAGCACGTCTTCCCTTGCCTCTCAAAAATTAAGAAAAAGGACTAATAACTTTGTCTTTTTAATGTTAATACAACACAGTTTTTAACCTTCACATTTGTCTTTTTAATGTTAATACAACACAATTTTTAACCGTCACATTTATTTTCATTTTAATTCTTATTCGTTCAATTTAAAATTAATGATTTTAATTTCTAGAGATTTTAGTCAAAAGATATCAAGAAATGGTAAAAAATTTAGATTTCTATTTATTTACATGGATCAATATTTTAAACAAAATAAAATTTGAGGATAAAAAATTACTGAATTCAAATTTCATTTATCAAAACCAAAATAATGGCAAGATTGTATTAATTAAAAAAGGTTAAAATTGGAATTGTCCAAAAAAAAAATCAAAAATCCCACACCGGCCCCTCACTCTCGCACGCCCTTATTAATCGTCGTTGCTCTCTCATTTATGTTGTTGTTCAAAGGTTCAGATTGTTCCAGAACCTCCAAACTCATACCACCTCTCTCTTGACCTGCCTCCGCGGCTTCTCTCCTCTCTTCTGGATCGTCGCCCCAGGTGTTGCGCCCTTGCTTTCTTCTTCTTGTTTTTTTTTTCT
This sequence comes from Vachellia pachyceras, assembly GCA_025593235.1. Classification (NCBI taxonomy): domain Eukaryota; kingdom Viridiplantae; phylum Streptophyta; class Magnoliopsida; order Fabales; family Fabaceae; genus Vachellia; species Vachellia pachyceras. The sequence continues at coordinate 6,468 of JANTPZ010084529.1, forward strand.
GTTCCTTCTTCAGATTCGTATCCCTTGCGTTTCGTTTGATGCTTCTTTAAGGTTTTAGATCTGCTGGCTCAGGGTGTTAGATTCATGCAATCTGTCTAGTTATGGTGCAAACACCTGTGGGCAGTTTATATTATGGGCTATTTAGAATTTGTTGGAATTGGCGATTTGTTTATGTTTGCTTCATTAGTTATTATGGGCTTTAATGTGTTTGATGGCTAGGTTACGTTATGTCTGCTGAAATGTTTTTTTTTAAATTGCGAGCTGTACCTGTTTGATCGAATGCTAAATTAAATTTGCATGTGTCTGTCCATATGATGTTATTAATATCGTTGCTTTCCAAGGGTATGTGCGGGCTAAAGAACTGACCATTTAGTTCTTTCTTTTCTTTTACAAACCTTTTCATTGCTTTGCTGACCTTTTTGCTTGATGTTATGGTTTTCTATTTCATGCTCATTTATTTTATTACCAGATAACATTGTGTTGCAGATGTAATTTTTTCGTGAATTTTTCAGATATCTTTTGGCTGAAAGACCAATTTCTAAGTGATTGGTTAAACTTTTCCTGCAAATATGAGCGTGGTTGGTTTTGATTTTGGGAATGAGAGCTGCATTGTTGCTGTTGCAAGGCAGAGGGGGATTGATGTTGTACTCAATGATGAGTCCAAGCGTGAAACTCCTGCAGTTGTATGCTTCGGTGACAAACAAAGGTTCATTGGGACTGCTGGGGCTGCATCCACTATGATGAACCCCAAGAATGCAATATCACAGATAAAGAGACTAATTGGTAGACAATTTTCTGACCCGGAGTTGCAACGGGATCTGAAATCATTGCCTTATGCTGTCACTGAAGGACCTGATGGATTTCCATTAATTCATGCACGGTATTTGGGCGAAGTTAGAACATTTACACCTACCCAAGTCCTGGGAATGGTGTTGTCAGATCTCAAGGGGATAGCTGAGAAGAATCTGAATGCAGCTGTTGTTGATTGTTGCATTGGAATTCCAGTCTATTTCACTGATCTTCAGAGAAGGGCAGTCTTAGATGCTGCAAAGATTGCTGGCCTGCATCCTCTTCGCTTAATTCATGAAACAACAGCAACTGCCTTGGCTTATGGAATTTATAAAACAGATCTTCCTGAAAATGATCAATTGAATGTTGCCTTTGTTGATATTGGACATGCTAGCATGCAAGTATGCATTGCTGGCTTTAAAAAGGGTCAGCTGAAAGTATTGGCCCACTCATTCGATAGGTCTCTAGGTGGTAGAGATTTTGATGAGGTCTTATTCAATCACTTTGCTGCAAAATTTAAGGAGGAGTACAAGATTGATGTTTTCCAGAATGCCAGGGCTTGTCTAAGGCTCAGGGCTGCATGTGAGAAGCTGAAGAAGGTTCTCAGTGCGAATCCACAGTCACCTCTGAACATTGAATGCCTAATGGATGAGAAGGATGTCAGGGGATTCATCAAGCGTGAGGATTTGGAGCAACTAAGTATTCCTATTTTGGAGCGTGTGAAGGCTCCTTTGGAGAAGGCATTAGCAGAAGCAAACCTTACCATTGAGAATATTCACATGGTTGAGGTGGTGGGCTCAGGTTCTCGCGTACCCGCTATAAACAAAATATTGACAGAATTCTTTAAAAAGGAGCCTAGGCGCACAATGAATGCAAGTGAGTGTGTTGCCAAGGGTTGTGCCTTGCAGTGTGCAATTCTTAGTCCGACATTTAAAGTACGAGAGTTTCAGGTGAAGTTTCTTACCATTCTCCTCATGTTAACATTTGTCATTTACATTTTTGCTAAGATACCTTCCTCAGTGCACCACTGTTTAGGGCCCTTGGGATATGAATTTCAGTCACCTGTTAAATTGAATGGTTTTTTATTTCCTGTACAATATGCATGTTGGATTGCTGTTGTAGGTCAATGAAAGCTTTCCATTTTCAATTTCACTGTCATGGAAAGGTTCTGGTCCAGATGCAGAAGAAAGTGGACCAGATAATCATCAAAGTACTGTTGTTTTTCCCAAAGGAAATGCCATTCCTAGTGTCAAGGCCCTGACATTCTATAGGTCAGGAACTTTTTCTGTTGATGTACAGTATGATGATATGAGAGAGCTGCAAGGACCTGCAAAGATTAGCACATACACTGTAAGGATATTGTCAACGCATTATTTTGTTGTGTTTTATTTTTCTTTTTAATTTTTTTATGGTAGAGCAATTCAATGTTATTTTTTCTATTTTTCTCTCTTGGTAGTCACCTGACTGTATTCTTTATGCAGATTGGTCCTTTCCAAACTACAAATAGTGAAAGGGCTAAAGTGAAAGTGAAAGTTCGTCTGAATTTGCATGGAATTGTATTTATTGAGTCAGCTACTGTAAGTATTTCTAAGGTTGAGTGTTTGGGTGCACTTGTGTACTCTGCTAGAACCTGTGTTGAGGTCTGGTGGAAAATTTTTCACCTTTTGGGTTAACATTCTGCTACTATTGTTTAGCTTTTGGAGGAGGAAATTGTTGAGGTTCCAGTTACAAAAGAACCTGCAGGAGAAAATGCTAAGATGGACACTGATGAGGCTCCTGCTGATGCTACTGCACCACCACCGAGCTCTAATGATAGTGATGTCAATATGCAAGATGCCAAGGCAACTGCTGATACCCCTGGGGTCGAAAATGGCATTCCTGATGCAGCAGACAAGCCTGAGCAGATGGAAACTGATACCAAGGTTGGTTCTGTCGACTTTTGTAATCTATACATGCTAAAACTACTTAGTTTATAATCACCTATCCCTTCTGTCCTTGACCTTATATTTTGACATAGGATTGATTAACCCATTTATTGTCTTTTCTTCATATTGTGGTATACTTTTTCATACTGGAGCTTTTAAGTAGGTATGCAAATCGAGAACGGTTTTGGTGAGTTGTGGAGGGGGTGGGATGGTGATGGGATCTTGATGGTTGTGCATTATTATGTAGCTGCCAATAAGCAAAATTTTGTGTGGCAATTCAAATTATCTAATATTTTACTTCACAGTGGTTAAAAAATATCTGTTATGGTTTCATAACAAATTTTCCCGATCTTCTATTTGTCATAGTAATGGATCTAGTGTGTGCCCTTGTAGTTGAATGTGAAGTCTTACCTTGATGCAATCATGCTGCCCTGTACTAACACGCTCACCTGCACTCTGCCATAGTGATTTTGTGCTTCTATGCAAGCCTGGTTTTCTCAAGCATAGATGTTTAATATTCTATATGTTTGACTGACTTAGCTTGTAATTTTGTAGGCTGAGGCTCCAAAGAAGAAGGTCAAGAAGACAAATATACCTTTCTCAGAGCAGGTTCATGGAGCCCTGGCCCCTGCAGATCTCCAGAAAGCCGTAGAGAAGGAGTTTGAAATGGCTTTGCAAGATCGAGTGATGGAGGAAACGAAAGACAAGAAAAATGCAGTTGAGGCATATGTTTATGACATGAGAAACAAGGTAGAAAATTCTTGCATTCCTCTTACTCTGTCCAAGGTCTGATATAAGTAGAGAATTCATTGAACTGAGCTTGCTTCCACTGCTTCAGCTTCTTGACAAATACCAAGATTTTGTCGCTTCTCCAGAGAGGGAGGAGTTTAGTGCCAAACTTCAAGAGGTAGAAGACTGGTTATATGAAGATGGTGAAGATGAAACTAAAGGTGTATACATTGCCAAGCTTGAGGAACTCAAGAAGGTAAGTTCCATTCACTTATAAAATATCCCAAAAAATCCTTGGCTGGCCAAGCTATCATGCATACTCTTCCATTTATACCCTTCTCTCTTATTATGTAAAACATACACAGTGAGAGAGGTTCTTCTTCATAATGATCTAATAATTGGAGTTTTTACTACTGCAGAGAGGTGATCCAATTGAAGAGCGTTACAAAGAATATATGGAGAGGGGTGCAATAATTGATCAGTTCATCTATTGCATAAATAGTTACAGAGAAGCTGCTATGTCAAATGATCCCAAATTTGATCATATTGACATTTCCGAGAAGCAGAAGGTAATGCTCGTCAATTAAATATTTTCTGCCCTTCTTCATTGCCATTGAATCTGAAATGGTTTTTCCGTTTCTCTGTAGGTATTGAATCAATGTGTGGAAGCTGAGGCCTGGCTTAGGGAGAAGAAGCAGCAGCAAGATTCACTTCCAAAACATGCTCCTCCTGTACTCCTATCAGCTGACATAAGAAAGAAAGCTGAGGCAGTTGACAGGTATGCCATATATCCCATCTCTGTTTAATATGGGTGATTTATTTTCATCATTTGGAGTCAGGTAACGTGAGGCTTGCTTTACCATATGGCTTTGGTACTTGCTTTACTGATCATATTATAGCAAATAAACCCAATTACCACTTGTGTACTTCTTAGTAAGCTCGCTGACATGCCAGTTGTTCCCTTGTTCTCTTCCATTCTTTGGAAAGTAATTTTCTTTATATATTTTCTGTGAAGGTTCTGTAAGCCGATCATGACGAAACCAAGGCCGGTGGCCAAGCCAGCTACTCCTGAAGCAACCCCACCTCCTCAGGGCAGTGAACAGCCGCCACAACAAACCGAGGGGGATGCAGACACCAATTCCAATGCCGGTGCCAATGAAAATGCTGGGGACGGTGCTGCTGGTCAGGCACCACCACCAGCAACCGAACCAATGGAGAGTGACAAGTCAGAGAACACAAGCTCTGCGTAATTTTTGGTTGATGTTCAAGTTTAAAGTTAATGAGAATACCGGAAGTCTCTACCTTCTGTATAAGAATACGATTTGGGCTTTTGGGAAATATAGGCTTTGAAAGGTGGGATTAACAGTGAGTGGCTACTGGGGGATGTTTTGGTTAGAGCCCTCTCTGTGGGATGGTTTCGCAGATTTCACAACGTTCTTTGAAATCCGGATTTTTCCCCTCACTGAAAAGGGTTTTGAAGAGAAAAATGATTACCTTCCCAACCCGCGCGTTATGTGGTTGGGTTGTTTCTGTACGGTCTCTGGAAGTCGAGTTATAATGGTTGTTTACAATTCTATAATTTAGTCTCGTGCAATGTCTGCTTTCAATTAAATACATCGATTTTTGTCATTTCTTTTCAGTGATGTTTTGTTTTCTTTTATGATTTTTAACATGGGCAAATTTTATGTCTATTATATAGAGTTAAGGTGAGTTATGTTCATTTTTTGGTTGACAAGAAAGTATCAATAATATCAGGCCTGATCCAACTCACTAGCAAAGTAATTCATTTATCTTTGCATGTTACGTTGAACCCACTCAATGATTTATCTGGCTTCATGCAGGGGATCTTAAAACCACTTTTTGGGTGCCAAGTAGACAAGAAAGATTATTTGTGTCGAAATGGTCCCCTCTTGGGGTAGATCACATGGCATTTCACTTTCCATGTCAACCAACTAGCATTGAGGGAATATCTTTTCTTTTGTTTTTTTTTTTCCTTAGCTAAAGTTAGCTATCCTCCATTTGAAAGCAATCATTAAGCATGGACTCCTCTTTTGCGGGAACTCGAATATGAAACTGAGTCCATGCTTAATACTTGACCGTATATTTTCCTTTTTCTGTGCTGCTTGATTTCCTCGTTTACTGCGTGTTCCATCTAAATTCGCATGGTTCAAACTGGCAGAAATGTTATCATCCAAATGTTTCTTTTAGAGAGCCAAAACCTTCCAAGGAGGAAGGGGATCAGTTGTTATGAAAAACAACAAATTTAGGGCCAAGATGTAAACGATTATCAATTTAATTGTTCTTTTTTCTTTTGCATTTGAAAAGAGAAAAGAAAAACTCAACTTTGATTGGTATTGCTCTTTTCCTTGGACACTAATAAATTTGTACCGGAGGAATGAGGGGAGGATCTACTTATCTAACGGGTTTAGCCGCACCCTCTGACTTTTAGAAAATTAAGTATATATTAGTACTGTAGGATTTATTTTACACCCACTCATTTACTAATTTTGAACCCACTAAAATTTTGCCAGAGTGAACTTATTGTCTTGATTGAAGAGTAGAAAAATTTTGAAGTTGACCCGGCATTAGAGTCTCAGCTTAGAGAATCGATTGGGGAATTTGATTTCATGCTGCAATAGTCTTTATATGGTAACAGATAACCCTCCAACCTCTGTGAATTTAATGGCGATTTTTTTTTGTATATTCAAAAAGGGAAAACGAAAAGGAAAACAAGATCGAGTGGTAGAAGAGAAAGAAGTATGAAGGAGGTGAGTTTCACAGGAACATTCTTTCTGTCATTTTTTCTTTGAATTCTACAACATTATAGAGATTTTGACAATGAAGGAGAAAGAGGTGATTGACTGAGAAGTTGTTTTCCATTACTTAATATGAATTTGGTTCCTCTAAAGTTTGAGCCTTTGAAATTGGTGAAGCCATGCACTGAATACTAGTGCTCTATCTCAATCCTTGTGTGTGTGTGTGTGTGTGTGTACAAAACAAAATTTCTATATAACCCTAAATGCTAGTTACTTTGCATAGACTTTGGCAACTTCAGAGATTCAAAGCCTACAGGGTTTCGATTCCAATTAGCATACATGTGAAGAGAGATGGATATAAAATTTAAAAGTATGTTTGGTATATCCTGGAAATGAATCTTAATTTTTATGTAAAATAACCAAAATGTCCTTACCAATATTTGCTCCCTCCCTTCTCATTTATCACCGTCGACCTCCGACCTCCCTACGCCCTCCGACCTCCATGCTCATCCCTTCCCCTCCATAAACCTTCGAACACCCCGCTCCCTCCCTTCTCCTCCGCCAGCATTTGTGACAGCATCGCATCGTGCATTGAAGAAGAGGAAGCTGAGCAGTACGCATTGCTTTGCAGATTCTTCCATTGCAAACCTCCATCACATATCCGTCCAGGTCTACGTTGCAGACCTTTAGCTGAAGGTCAATTAGTTCCTGTCCTCGACGAAGCTGAAGGTCACTGGTTCATAGGTCGCCGAAGGTTGCTGGGTGAGTGCTTCGTCTTCATCGATTCTAGAAATCGTTGAGTCGTTGGGTGAGTGCATCATCTTTATCATGGGTCATTGGAGTGCTTCGCAGGTCACGGGTGAGTGCTTCGCTGGGTTATAATCACCGGTAGATTTGGGTAAAAATGAAATTGTAGAAATCTTAGCTTCTGACATGGAATTAAAAATTGAGGTTTTGGTGGATACAGAAATGGAATTGGACTCCATTTTCATGTTACCAAACATGCTTATGTGATGGAATTGGGCTCCACTTCCATTTTCATGTGTCCAATTCCATCATACCAAACATGACATAATTAAATGTTTGTCTTTTCCTCACTTGGGGATTAAGGAACTAATGCATTATCTCAGACGTTGGACCATTCATTTGACCCAAAAAAAAACTTTGAGGAGTTCAACATGTATTGGTCTTAATAAAAAAAACTTTGACTTATATATATATATATATATATATATGAAATTTTGAGTTTGAATGTATATGAACGTAAAAAATTTATTTGAGAGAAATAACTTCTATTGAGTTTAATGATATTTGAATTGATTCAACCAAATAACTATAAAAAAAATAAAGCAAAGTTGAGACTGCTTTAATTTAGCATCATAACCCAGATGATGTTTTTAGATACATGACGTAGTTGTCTGCAATTGTCAGTACTAATTACTGGTTATGGGGATGTCTAAAAGCAGTAGCATCACAGCCTAGCCTTCATCCAAAAATTAGGGAAGACAGAGTGAGATATTCTGGCACGCTACAATGCACCAAATCCATATAGGCTTAAGCCTTAAATTCAACCTTTTTTTCCCTCGATACATCTTTTGCTTCACTTGTTTTCATTCTATGTAATTTAAACTCATGCACGAACACATGTTAACATAATCTCGAACTTGGGACTTCATTTAAACATAGCGGGTAGCGTTATCACTTTTTCCCTTGATAATTTAAATGTTGTCCATCTTGAGCAATCTAAATCCTGAAACCTGATCAAATTTGTTCTAAGTCAGAACCATATGATATCTCATCACCATACTTCCTCCATCTTAAGTACAGAAGGTTTAAAGCCAGAAAGGAAAATTTTGTTTATTGAATTTTGATTTGGGAAAGGCGTTTCTTCTCTCTTGGAGCTTCAATATTGGTTTCAATAAATTAAAAGTTCCTTTTCCTTTTCTATGGAAATAGACCTGATGTTAGATAGACGTTCGGTAAAGTTATTTTAAAGTGATTTTTAGGAGACAAATTTGACTGTTTCGCAATGTTTCAAAATGACAGAAGTAACTACTAAACTTCACGTAAATCTTTCACATAAGCATCCATTTAGAATGGCATGCACTATTGAGCCATGCAAGGATGACATGATAACAGCTATCTAATTTTCATTTTGTCCATAGAAATCGATCTCATTAGTAAGGAATTGGTTAATAATTCAAAAGGTCGTGAGTTCAAATCTCATTGTTGTTGTTGATAGACAATTTGTACCTTTACAAGATCACTGCTGATATTGATGGACGATCTATACATTTGTAAACGGTCTTTAAATTTGAAGGCATGCCTTAACCCTAATAAACTTTCAAGACTTAATTAAACTTTATATCTACATAAAAAAAAACTATCCAATTTTTATTCTACTGCATTGCAACATTCCTGACAAGTGTACTTCTTAACAAGAGAATTCTAAAACAGAAGGAATGCCTTGAATGTTATGCAATAGATGGCTGTCCACGTTTTATGTAACATTAGGAGCTACAAGGCATATCAGACCAGAAACCAAAAAAAGGAGCTACAAGGCATAAACATTACTCATCCTTCTCTACAGGATCATCATTATTCTCATTATCTCTCTGGTCTAGTTTTGCAATCTCACATTGATTATCTAATATCTGCTTCTTCTGTGTTTCCAGTTCTCTATGGAAATCCATTCTCATCTTTTCCAGTTCCACCATCTGCTGTCTTTTACTATTTTCAATCTTCTTGTATATCTCACCGAATTTCTGAATTGATTCAGCGAGCAACTTGCAGGAAGCTTCATCACTACTGTCCCTTCCATGCCTTCTTTTTTTTTGATCAAGTCCACCTAAATCTTCATCATCCTCACCAGTAGATTCTGAATTCCCTGGACTATCCCTCATTTCATCTAACCCATTTGCACGGTTCAAATAAACTCTAGGGTTCATAAAAACATACTCTCCTGAGTCTAACCCACAAGAGAGACCAGCATGCTGTGGAGGAGGAGAAGAAAACAGCTTATCCATCCTTTTGAAATAGACCCATTTGCTTGATCCGCCGCCGGTTTCAGCTAATTTAGCTTTCTCCATTTTGTATTTTTTCTTCAATGTGTCTAGATGATTCCGGCACTGTGTATCTGTTCTTTCAGTTTTTGAAACTTCTGATACTTCTTCTGCAACGTCTTGCCAATGCTCAGACCGAAGACTCTTCCTTTCTTGTTGAAGAAACCGGTTCCCCCATGCATGCATCAAGAAGGAAAAATGTCTCGTGTTCAGTCCAGTCAGTGAGGGAATTCCTGGAACCAAAATGTGGTTTTGGTTTTGGGTCTGAGATCTGAGCTGAAGCTGGTGGTGGTGGTGGTCGTGCTGCTGGCACACGAGGGGCAACTCCATAAGCTGTAACCAAGCTTTTCAGCTTTCGCTTCTTCGGATGCCATTCTGAATCATCTTCAACTCCCTTCTTATAACTCTTTTTACCACCGTCATCGTCGTCGAAATCATCATCATCAGAATCATCATTACCACTGACCTAACAAGTCGTGTGGGGATTTAGAAAGAGATCATCGTATGACGCTCCGGACCCATACGAATTGTTAGGGTTTGTGATTTCAAAAACTTAGTGTGAAAGTCGATGCTCTACCTAATCTTTTGCGAACTATGATGGCCCAATTCATTTTCAAGAGGAACTCACCATAACACTCCCTTTTTAATCCAAATCTGCCTTACTTTTCTTTGCCGCCTGAAAATACCAAAAACAAGTTTTAACTTTTGTAGTTGCATTAGATACATAGCTTATCTTGAATTAAGAAAC
>JANTPZ010084532.1:0-28626 GCA_025593235.1 Vachellia pachyceras
TTAAATGACATTGATAAATTAGACATATTCTAAAATAAAAATAAATACCTTTATTGAACAAGCTTATATGCATATACCTAATGAATTAGCAGTTTGGCATGCTTAAAGGTAGACTACACAAATATTTGACCTCTTGTTGATTCTTGTGAATACGGTCCTACATTAATTTTCCAAGAAGTAAATGTTACAACATTGAAAGAAACAACAACGAATGCCATGCCCATAATGCTAACTCGTCAGTGTTTCTATTTCCTCCCTCAGAGCAGAGTTTGATTTTCCAAAGTTCTTACTATTATCTTCTTGTAATACGAAAACAAATATGAACACATTACACAAAAGATCAAACATGAGAAACTTGTATCACCAAAAAATATGAGAAACTTGAGTTCAAATCAATACCTCAAAATTTTTTCTCTTTCCTCTTTCAAATTCTTGCAACAAATTCTTTGTTCATCATAATTCTGCAAGAAATCTTGGTAGATACGATGCTTCCTTCTGTTATTGACATCAAGATCAAAAGAAGAAGGCCTGAAATTTCTTTCTTCGGTTTCTTCTAGTGCCAACCCGTTTTCTCCATTCACTGCATCATTTAAAATCTTCACGTTCAAATTGCCCCTGAAACATCAGGATAACATAAAAAGGACACAATTAAAACAAAGGAACCAACATCAACTTTAGACCATTGTTGTAGTGCAGCAATTATTCACTGCATCATTTAAAACCTAGACCCATTTTTGCAAATATGCAGACAAATCAAAGGAGATGAAATGAGGGAAGAAGGGAAAAAATCAACCCCAATCAGTTAAGAGTGCTTCGAAATATCCCAATCAGATTCACAAAAGTAGTGAAGATAGAGCAAACAAATAGATGAGATAGGCAAAAACTAAACAAATCGAAGAGGACTAAGAATTTACGATAGAAGAAGCAAGCACTAGAACAAAAGAGACACCGTAGTCCTCATTGAAGTCATTGTCATCTTCTATTGACCTCGCTAGATCATTACAGGTACATAAAAAAGTTGAGCGAAGGAATAAAGACTGAAGAGACACCTAAAATGAAGACGACCGAAGGAATAGAACTGAAAATGAGCAGAAAAGATGAGCGATTGAGCGAAGAGACAAGAGAGACGTTGGATTCTGGAAGCAACTAGGGCATAAGCAGCGTACAAAGGGAAATAAATTTTTCACGCTTCAAATACCCACGTTTTTTCTCAAATGCATGGGAGGGAAATAAATTTTTTTTTTTGGAGAAATTTTGGGGGTAAATGAAATTTTAGTTAGGAATATCTAAGTCGTCGCTAATTTAAAAAATTAGAGAGGAATATAATATTCCTGGTTAAATTCCTCGCTAATTGGGCATTTTAGAGAGAAATATCCAAGTCATCGCTAATTTTCTTCACTAATTTATAAATTAGAGAGGAATTTAATAGTCCTCGCTAAATTCCTCGCTAATTGATCTATTTAGAGAGAGATATCAAAGTCATCATTAATTTTTCTCGCTAATACGTGATTTTCTAGTAGTGGAACTTCAAAAGATGCAGACAAATTTAAAAAGATGGTATAAAAAATTCGTTGCCGACATTAATTATCAAGCATCCCAGCAGTAAAAAATGCAATCTGCAGAAGGATAATATAATGGAAATAAAGCACAACTACTGCAACTGTCAGACCTAGCCAAAGGAACAGCAGATGACATATGTTGCCAAAGAGATAAAATTGTTAGAACTTGTTGACTTGTAGAAATTACTTTATAGGTTGATAGACTACTTATAAGGAAACTTTTTATGTAAGTAGTCTTCGTAGAGTCTTTTGTCTTTTTAGTCCCTTAACACTATAAAAGGGCACTTAGGAATTAGGGAGAGGACACACCGGTTTGCAACGAGGCTCTTACTTGCAAATCTCTTCTCTCTCTCCCTTTGTATAATCCTTTGTACAAAGCTTTAAGTGTTTGGAATAAAAGCAGAATTTCTGTAAGTTTCTTGTCCCTATTCTTAATTTACTTTCTTTTATTTATTGGATCTTTAAGGGCAGGGAAAACTAAGTTTATGTAATCCTATTACTCGCTTTCCAAACTAAGAGAATCTAGTTCAATATCGATCCTTGAATTGAACGTTTGAATAACATATGTTAACTCTGACAATATGACCCTGTATATGAGCAAGGCGCTAGTAAGCCTTCGGAAGCGAATGAGCCAGTGGGTCCAGAAGCTGTTTTAATTGTTATTCTAAGCCGGTTGACCTATAGTTGCTCGAATTCGCCTGATTTCAAGTTCATATGTAGAGATCTCAATAAGAAAGACTTACGATATGGTATCCTTAAGGGAGCCCTTTTGGCGCCATATTTGTAGGATAGGGCGCTTAAATGTGCATGATCACTTTTTTTAATTACAAAATTGCCACCGCCTTCATTTTTTACTCCCTTTTTTAAAAAAATGACGTGAATTTCAGTAGTAAAAACTATTCTCTGTAGTAGTGTATACACTCCAGAGATAATGATAAGAGTTCTCTCTTCTAATATCTTTCTCTTATCTTCTTTTCAATTTCATAACAAAAAATTGATTAAGTAAATATATAAAAGTGTTTTTTATTTAAAATTTTAATTTTAATAAAGTATATCTTTAAATAATAAAATAAAAGATTAAATATACAGTTGACCCTTTAAAATTATACCATCTTTCAGTTTGGTCATTTAAATTTAAAAAGTAAAATTTTAGTCCTTTTAATCTTATTACTTTTTTAATTGATAAAAATGTAATTTAGCACATTTAAATTGTGATTTTGCAGTTAAATGTTAATAAAACCATGTCTAATGTTATGTTTAATCCACATGATCTATTATATCCCTTTATTGTCTACTATAATCAATAATTGATTTACATTGATATTGTTGTCATCCCTTATGTATTTTGTACTTCACATGATAAATTAGAACAACTGTCTCTTGCTCTCTAATTATTTTCTTTCCTCTTATAATCTTTTTTCTTAATGTCATAACACATTATCAGCACAAGTTTCTAAGATACGGTGTACTTTCATGTTTTTATTTCCCATGAAATCTTTGTTTGCAGTAATTACATTTCATGTTTTAATGTTTTTACTCCTTTTATCAATTGTTAAAATGTGTTTGTTATCTCATTATTGAAACAAGTTAAATTTTCTTCTATACGTACGATCTCCCTAGTCATCATAATCATGATGTAATTATTTTTAACATGTTTACTTTAGAAAACCTAAAGCCTTTACTGCATGCAGTCCATCTTCGATGCTTACTGTTTTGCCTTTTGAATTCGATAACTGTCGTTTCTTGATGATAGTTTGTGCAATGGAATCAATTATTCATTCCAGATAAAAGACGTATAATATTGGGAGATGGCTGAAAGAGCCCAAAATACCAAAGAAGTTCTTCTGGCATAGGTCCTTTGATTATGTGAATAGTGAGATATGGATAAATCATATCAAAGTGGTTGGGCTGAAGATGGATCTGGGTTCTTTGGAGGAGGAGGAGGTGAAGCCAATAAAATAGAACTATTTTGGCATAGTTGGTAACATCAACATATATAGTTGTCAAGATGCGGGACTATGTAAGATAACCCAGCTAATATGAGTTCCGAGCCTCAAAATCTGAAACAGATAAAGCCATCAACCAATGCTTTAATTCTTTGTCTAACTGAGAGGCTTGAAGGGAAAGTGACAAATGAAGCTGTTGTAGCTGAGAGGAAACTTGACTTATTTATGAAGTGAGACCATCAATCTTCTGATTCAAGAGAACAATCAGAGAACTAGTCTTTCCATCTAAGTAGTTGGCTATCTTGCAATATCTTTCATTTATGATTATGCATCGTTGGAAAAGACATCTTGTTCATTTCTACCACAAACTCATAAGGATTGAGATGGAAACTGAATTTTTCAGTACCTCTTTTAACAACAAGAATCTCTTTTTACGTACGTTGCATAATAATGCTTTTCTCAATGATTCTTAACATGATTGCAATTATCTTCCCTCCAGGATTTCATCCTGACAACTATGTTGATGTTACCGTCTATGCCAAAACAGTTATGTTTTATTGGCTTAACCTTCTCCTCCGAAGAACTGAGATCCATCATCATCCCAACTATTTTAATACGATTTATCCATATACGTATTTTTGTTTTTTATTGAGTGAACACATGCTTATCTATTATTATTATTTTGGTCAGAAGCCACATTTATTTTTTGCAATGATTATTTTGTGAAAATCTACTTTATTATTTTAATAAATAATATGAAAAAAAGATAATTTATAGCATTTTGAAGCCGTAATTATAAATATTAAAAGCCCTAAAGGCTTATGGTTCAAGTATCCAAAGATATAAAAGAGCTTTGTAACACTAAAATATTTTCACTACATAAATTCTTGAAGAGACTTATAGAGAATCATGCAATTGAAAAGTAATAGTCCAAAGACAGCTTACAAAATTTATTTTTGCTATGAAACCATATGTTAAATGACTAAATTAATAAAAGCAACAATTTTTAGTGATGAAATTATAATATTTTGATATGATTACTAAAATTATGTGTACATGTTGCAATATGACCAGAAGCGATATAAATAAATATCGTCAATTTATTTAACATAAATGTCAAAATTATTATGAACCCTAAAGATTATGAGATATTATGAAAAGAATATCAAAATTAATTATAATGGTCAAGGCAATAACTTGTAGAGAAAAAATCCCAATGTTGTTGAAAAGCCTAAAGGAATAAGTTGTAGAGAAAAATTCCCATTGGTGTTGAAAAGCAACAAAGCATGGGGTTGGTTTGAAGAATCGTTTTTTCTTAATTATAACTGTTTGAATGCAAGAAAAGTAAATCTTAAACTACTATTTTTAATATTTTATTTATAAAGCTAGAATAATAATTAAAATTGGCTTGAAATATATAATGTTTGAGCAGTCATTTTTTTGGCATACATGTAATACAGAGACATTCTTTAAAATGGGTAAATGGTTATCCTTGTTTAATTAAAATCATGTGTGGGTTTGAGAAAGAGGAAGGAGAAGACAATTGTGAAGGCGAGTGAGAGTGATCCAGGTGAAGAAAAATGAATGGAGGGTTTTCTCACTCTCTCTCCCCCTTCACGTCTTTACTGTTGCGGCACTCTCCTCCTTTTGATCTGATGGGATCTGAAATGCTGCTTAACGAAGATGGGACCATATAAGCATTTTTGAAATTCAGGTTCTCAGCTGTCATTTCTTTTCTGGTCCACTTTTTGTCATAGTGATCATTAAATGTAATTTTTATTTTTCTGCTTTTAATTTCCAAATGTTTCCCAAGCGACCTGCGGCGAATTTCAATGATATAACGTAATACCTTGTATTCCAAAATTCAATCAAAAAGAGTAATTCACAAAAATTTGATATTTTTACCTCTTTTGACCCTATGTTCACACATTTGTCTCCATCCCCAGCAAATGTAATTAAATTCAATAAAAGTCTAAATATAGCACTTAAATATATTAAAAATGTCACAATTTCATGCAGTAAAATATCATTAGATCAATATAATAGTACATGAAGAACTATGCTATATGGCATTTCCTGGCGAATTATAAGTAATAAAAAAGGTATATTTCTTAAAGAACTAGCAATTTTATTTTGTGGGAGGAAAGTAAGTTTAAATGACCCATACTTGATGTGGAGATTGTTGTAATACAAGTATGAATCATGTTGGATGATGTTCACTTTTGTACTTTCTTATAAATCCCAGCGATCTCTCAAATGAATGTAATATTAAGATTTTAATATAAATTGAAACATGTTACTGTACATTAAAAGTTTATTTTGAGTTCTCTGTTGGGTGAAAATGAAAAAGATAAAGCTCCAAAAGAGCTATATCATCATTTATTTTTCATCAATAAAACCTATGATTGATAATATGTTTATATGAATTATTAAAATGGAAAAGTGTATAGTTAGCCCATAGAGACGCAATGTAGACTACATTTATGAATAAGAGATGCATATATAGAATAGTCATGTTGGTATCTACGACCAACTTACAATTTGAAGTTTACAAATTTATTCAAATTACATTTAATCGATTGATCCCAACTATGCGAACCAATATGATTTTTGTTAAAATTAGTAGTGATTATTCCTTAAGTTTTCAATGATTATATGCTTGGTAAAAGCATATTTATTGAAGCCTTTATGAGTAATTATATCAAAACTTACAAGAAACAATATTTCACTTTCAATGTTGGGAAGCTTGATTTTATGTATTGATACACATAAGTGCATCACACTAAAAAAGTGTTATTAATTCTCCTAATATAATTGCCTTTCTGTTAAGAGCAAGATATTTTCTATCCCAAAATCTTAAATTTGCAATATATGTTTTTATTAATCCACCATAATGCACATAGATAGATATTCAACTAAAGTTGAAAATAAATGTTAGGAAAAATACTCACATTTCTTGTTTGTTTCTATATGAAACAAAATTATGCTTAAAGAGGAAACAATGGATTGAGGAATGTATGATTTATTATTTATCTTTTGACAAAGTTTTTGAGGGAAAGATAATGAGTAACTTGAAAAGAGAATACATAGAATGCATTTTTATAATCAAATCTAGATCCTCAAATATAATAGTATGAACCAAAAGTTCATTAACATTTCATTCATAATACATTACAAAATATCTGCTGGATGCAATTACTAACCTAGATGAGAATTTTCAAATATTATATTCCAACTAAAAAGCTCCAAGTATTAGAAATGAAAATAAGAAACATGACAGAAGCATGATAGAATAATTGGTTTCAAAAGAAAGGTAAAAGGAGCAAATAATCAAGATGCGCATATTACAAAGGTGAGATATAACTATTTATAAGACCTATAAGAGGTTTAGATATTTGAAAGTAAAAAAAGACATCTCAAAAAGTTGTCATAGAAAAAAGAACTGAGAAATGGTAACGTTGTCTATAACATTTTTAATAGCATCAAGCGATTAAATGAAGATCTTGTACACATATATGTCATGAGATATGGACAATGAGATATTTGGCCAATAGAAAAAATGATGTAACATCAAATATTGTAACTTAAATTTTTACCTAAAGCACTTGAAGTATGATGTTAATATCAATGAGCATTCGTACGAGGAAAAAAAAAGCAATTTTAGCGGATTAAATTTTCATATTTTCTCAATTTGGTAGTCTAGTAGTATATAAAATTTTGATGTGTGTGTATCGAATATGATTTTGCAAATCCCAGAAGATTTAAAGTATTAATAGTATATATAAAAAAATTTATACTTTTATAATCCCTGAAGGATCAAATACACATAGATGTTTAGACATAAACATATGAAAATTACTAAATAATTCAATTTGCCAGAAACACATAATCAAAATATATGAAACTCCATTGAAGATTGAAGTTTCTAGAAGTAAACAATTCTTTCAAAATATGGATTAAAGAAATCATGGCATATATTGTATAACCGACTCAATGAATATATGTCAAAATAATGATATATAACATCCAATTTGCCCATGATGATCTAATTATTCTTTATGCTGATGACATAAATATCATTGGAATTCCTAAAAAGTTTGCAAAAGTTGTAAATTGCTTACTGAATAATTTGAAGTGATGGACTTCAGAACAACAAAATATTTCCTTATAGTGAAAATTGAATGTTCAAAAGAAAAAATAAATATATCAAGAAATTTGTGTGCAAATGTCTTAAAGTATTTTTATGGATGAATCATATCCGATCTAAAAGTACCATATCTTTAGACATCAACAAGGTGATGAAGATCCAAATTGATGCCTCAGTTTGATTTATAACATTTTGAAATAAAAAAAATGCTAAAATTGAGAAATGCTTTATTCCCCCCTTCAATTATTTTTCTCAATTTAAGGATTTTAGTTCTCACTTAAAATTCACTTTTCAATCTGAATATGTTTATTTTCAAATGTAATTTTTTAAAACAATTATCTAAACAGATTTTTTTTACTTTTTAAAAATTATTTTAAAAACAGTTTTGAAAACAAAAAAAAACACAAATAACATAAACCCTTTTCACACACACACATATATATATATATCTCCTTGTAGATCAAAGAACGGTAGTGTAAAGAATAGAACATGTACTCCATCAAACATGTATGACAATTCCAGATTGGTTGAAAAACAATGCTCTAATTCCTAGGTGATAACATCCTAACTTCATCAACAATATCTTCAAAGTTTTTTTTTAATGACAAAATACTCCCATTTTCTTGGAATTTTTTGTTACAAATGTTGACAATAACATGACAGTTGAATTTCCAATTTAAAAACGAAGTATATGTCTGTTTAAACTATTGCCAGTAGTTAAAGAAACTTCAATATTAACCAATTTAAGGAAACCTTGTTGATTAACTATATTCAATATGCACACCGGTGAGAGTTTGGTCTACTAGAATGAGTTTAAATTATTATTGGGAAACATATCCACATTTAGTAGTTGCCAATACTTTAAACATGATTGCCTTTAGTAGAAGAATATATGTTGTTAGCAAAAAAAATCAATATGCACAATGTGTGTGTTAAAGTTTGAAAATAATTTCTAAAAGGATGTTTTAAAGTATGAAACTATAAATATACTAAACTATGTTTAACATAAGAGTATAAAACCGATACACTATTTAACGAGTGAAGAGAAAGAGATATTGCCGTTAATACTAAAAAAAATAGAGATAATGACATTTTGATAACCCAATGTATGATAATTTCCTAATATGTGGGTACCTAAAAAATAATTAAAGCCCACATTTTTGTATGTTGATATCATTTAGGGAAATTTAGTCTGAGATCAAAAATAAGAAATTTATTTAAGGAATTGTCCTATGAATTAAAATATTTAATCAGAGGTCACATTGACAATATAACACCAGCGTATGCTGTTGTCAATACAAGGACATTATGCTGTCAATTGGACATCAGAATAAATATTTTAATTAATGGAATCATTCCTTAAATAAATTTTTTTATTTAGGACATCAGAATAAATTTTCCTATCATTTAAACTTAGTAAAGCACATTTGCAGTTTTATATTTATATCCCAGTGAGTTGTACACATGATTAATACTTCAAAGATTAATGTATTAAATATTTGACAGAGAGTAAAACACTTCAAAGCAAGGTTAACACCTTAGCTAAAAAGCTTAACAAGTTGAATATATTATATAAAAGAAATAAGGGAATCATTATTAATAATATGCAATTAGTGGCATTGAAACTATTTATTACATTAATAACACACTATATAAGGATCTAAATGTGATTGGTCAACTCGAACCAATCAATTTCTTAATGAACCGAGTTTATTAGGTTTTAAAAAATATAGTTGATTGATTGATGATTCAACAATCCCATGTAAGTGAAATCACAGGATTGGAGGCCCTTCATTCTCAAGAAAACCTCATCAATATATATTTCTCTTAAAAAAAATAAACAAGACACGAAATGATTGAAAATTTGAAGTATACATATTGTTGAATTTATCCAACATAAGTAGAATAAATTAATTTAGAAAATATGAATGTACGTCTTTTATTTTTCTTATCAAATTTCATTTCAGCATCCTTGCAACAATTAAATTTTGTACTCATTTAGAACAATAATAACACCACTCTCATATTTACTTCAAACACACTAAATGACATTTATTTTATGAAAAATTTTAACATTCTTTCATTAAAAGTAAAACTATATAAATTAAATGGCAAATATCCTATCCAAGTCTCCCTGGCCCCCTTGAACTAAAATGGGACCCAGACTTTTTGTTGTGCCAGCTCAGGGACCAAGGGGCACCAGGAGATTCCATTAAAAGCTTTGATCTTTCACATAAAAAGATAAGATTTTATACCCCTAAACAAGAAGCAACCTCATATTTCGCTATGAAGCTTTTTTTTGGTTTTTCCATATGAACCTTCTCAACAGAACATATTCTC
The DNA here is from genome assembly GCA_025593235.1 of Vachellia pachyceras. NCBI lineage: Eukaryota > Viridiplantae > Streptophyta > Magnoliopsida > Fabales > Fabaceae > Vachellia > Vachellia pachyceras. The sequence continues at coordinate 9,993 of JANTPZ010084532.1, forward strand.
AGAACTCATCGCTTCTCTCCCTCTGCAACAAATAATCACAGAATCGAGATGGGTTGTAAGTTAAATCTCTCAATCCCACCATTTCTGTTCAAATTTAACCCTACAAAACCAGAGCTTAGAACAAAAACTGTATTATTCTCTTCTTCTTCATCATCCTTTAGCGATAAATTACAGAAGATTAGATTTTCTAGTACAAACTTTGAAGTTACAAGCACTGATGCTAAGAGATACACTATTAGTTTCAGTACAGACAGGGATTGCAGGCTTGGGATTTCAAGGTATCCAGATTTTGAATATAATGCAGAAGGTGGAAGAGGGACAGCGTCTGGGGCTAAAGTAGCAGACAACCTAGCTGACAACGAACTGTTTGTCTCATTTGACCTTGAGACTCTCTATATTCCACCGTTGACAAGTTCTACTACCAAGTTCTTGGGTTTGCCATTGCCCCCATTTCTGAAGATTGATATACTCCCTCTAGTCTTCCAAGGAAGCATCAACAAGGAATCTGGCAAGGTAATCACCAAGGAATCTTTGAATAAAAATAAATTACAATTAATAAAGCTCCTGTGAATCATGTTTTAGCCAAATAGGCCTGAACCTGAACTATTTATTACATAGGCTTTTAGGGTCGAAGTCATAAGCCTCTTATAGAAGCTTAGCCTACTTCCACCGGTAAAACTGTTTGTCCTAAGTTGTCCCTTTTCTTATTCTGTGACAAGAAATGCTATCAACTTGTTTCCCTAACCATACAATTGGTAATATTTTTGTTGTTGATTCAAAGGTTGACCTTGAATTCAAGGCCAAGTTCTTCTTCTCTGCCGGGAGTGTCTATAAGGCTCCTCCTCTGCTAGTGAAGACAGTACTGACATCTGAGGAATCCCAAGGGACTATGAAAAGTGGAAGAGGCAAAAGGCTAAATGAAGAAGGCAAGTGCAAACTTGTTGGTGTAGCAAAAGTTGATCCTATTGATGATTTCTTGATGAATTCCTTTCTTGGCCTTCCCACTGAGTGCCTCGCAGAGCTCAACTCTGAGATAATTATTTCTGGGTCATCTTAAATTTTTTACCATCACACATTTCTGTACAGTAAATAAGACCATTTTTAGGGTGCTTGTAATTTCCTTCAATTTTTAATTTGGTACCCTCATCTTTTTTCCTGAATTAAATATTTCAATTTTACTCTTTTACTACTGCTAACCCTTGTAATTTTGCTTTATGAGAATTGTCAGTACCTATACAGTTACTAACGGTGTTTACAGAGTAAAATTAATCATTTAACAAGAGAAAGATATACAAGCACTAAATTAATATTGAAGGAAACTACGAGTACTTCAAAAATGGTTTTCCCATAAACTGTAAATTTTGTTTTTTTAGGACAGTTTTGGTGTGAAAGTAACATTGAAATGATAGAGCAACAATATTTATAATCATAGTAGTTTGATGTATTAAAATGAGGCCTTGTCTTACATTGAGTTGTAGCTACCAATCATCCCCAAAAGTAAACAAACTGAACTTTAGAGCTACAATTATCAACCGAACCGGTATGTATCTTTCCGCTTACGATGTCACCAGCCAACATTGTCAAAGCACAAGATAATTCTCTCTGCACGTAAAGAAGAGAATTTCATTTGTTCCAAGAAATACTGTGCCAATAAAGTATCCAGCCCCTCCACGCTTAAAATGCTTGGTAATCTTGAATAACTGGAAATATCAAGAACTTTAATAATTCATTTAAATGCAAGCCTTTGAGTACCAACCAGTGAAGCATATTGGCCTTTCCTAGCCAACAACTCAGTGTGTTCCTAGTTCTGCAATCTTCCCATCAGAGCAGAGTGCAATTTGATGGGCATTTTGAACTGCGCTCAATCGGTGAGCTATCACTAATGTTGTCCTCCCCTTCATCAAATGGTTGAGAGCATCCTGGACCAACCTCTCACTTACTGCATGTACTGGTTGCCTGAACATAAAACATAAAATCAAAAAGGGCATATTTAGGATCAGATAGATACTGACAGAGCAGTAGCAGAATCATGTAATCAGCAAAAGGAAGCAAAGAAGCATACAAAAGGAGGAAGGGGGGGGAACCTCATCAAGTATAAGGATTGGGGCATGCTTTAAGAGTGCTCGTGCAATAGCAATTCTCTGCAGATAGTAAACACTGCATTAAGACCATATAATATGTGCATGTACGAGTGAAAGCCTGTGCCTGCAGAAATGTTTATATGTATACTCCATACCTGCCTCTGTCCTCCACTTAATAGGCCTCCTTGCTCACCGACAAGTGTATCATAACCCTTTCAGAAGAATACGGAAGGAAAGGAAATGTGTTACAAAAATTTCTTAGAGGATTAGAGGCTCCTATATCATGTTAGCATAATTAGAGGATTAGAGTAATCGTGTTCATATGAGGCATGCTAATCGTTACTTCTTCTTCTGAAGAAATCATACTTGATTTATAATAGAGATAGCCCGGGCCCATTCGCTCCTGTCAAATGTTCCAACATCCTCTCCCTCAACTGTTATATGACCTCTTGTTGGCTACAGGAACAACCATCAGTTGATGCATGTATTTCTTTTAGGAAAATGCAGTAAATCAAGCCTCAGTTCCAAACTAAAGAAACGGAAATTAGACCTTATAAAACCGAGCCAATAGCTGTAAACCTGACGCATCAAATTTAAATGAGCCATTGCAAATTCTACGTGGACCTATTATAAGAGCAAGAATCAAGAGAATTAAGGAAACATTGCATGAGCTTTTGCAAGAGGTTTCAAACAAGCAAATGGCAATTGGATCAAATCTGAATGGAGATACTAAAACGTCACTAATCTCATTTGGATTGACAATAGAGCAACCGATCAAGTTTTGGGTTAGAGGCTTGAAATAAAGAGCTTGGGCCAGTACTTCACGGGAGGACTCTTTTGGGCTTAAATAAACATATTTTGAGCTTTAAATTATGGTTATATTTTATAGGTTTTATTTGTACGAAAATTTATTATTAGTTGGCAAATTGGACTTTTGAATTTTATTTTTTAAGAGTCTCCTATTTTAAATTAGAATTTAAGATTTGCATTTAATACAAATTAAGTAATTTTTTAGTTTCCTTTTTTAAGAGTTTTCTTCTTTGCATTTACTGCAAATTAAGTAACTTTTGAATTTCTTTTTTTAAGAGTGCCCTTTCTTAATTAGAATTTAATATTTGTAATTACTGCAAATTGGATCATATTTATGAGTTTCATTTAAATACTTTGTCTTGCCTCTTTTGACGGCAAACTTGAATTTTGAATAAAGTTTGCATTTTTATGCACTTCGAGAGGATTTTTTCTAGGGTTCTTTTCAGAACTAATAGATTTTTTAAGGCTTGATTAACCTTGTGGTGTTTTCTAACACTTAGGGTCCTTGTTTGTCCGTGTTCAAGGGTTCAAGTGGATCAACCTTTGTTTAGTGTTCTTGGGGTGTGTATATTTCAGATTGGCTGTGGGTTCTTGATATCTTTCCCTAGTGGGTTCGCATCATCTTGGTATCAGAGCCTACCCTCGCATGTTTAAATATTTTCTAAGTCTGACTTCAAACTGCTGCAACTTTTTCGTTTGAATTCCAAATTTAACGAATGACCTATCACTGGAAAGTTTTTTGAATCTACTTTCAAATGAAACAAGTTTCAAAACCATGGGATTTTTTTAGATATATTAGCAAAAAACTGAACGTATATCAGGAATATGTGATTCTTCTTAATTGAGATCTTGTATCTCTGCAGTATAGGATACAATATAAGGTCTCAATAACTACTACATCTATGGTTCTTATGCCTAGAGATGATGGTCAAACAATAGTCTTCTTAACTTATTACAAGAATGTCAACATCACAATCCCTTAAACAATTATGTGGAAAGACATTGTCCTTCCTAATGATTGGCAACTTGATCAAACCACCTGGCCTACTCCAAGGCATATGCCTCAAGTCAGCATGATAACTCAGTCCCCATCTAGAACTGTTCATATTTATTTTGACAGATCAAGATGATCTTTTTCTCAAACATCCAGGTCTTCATACAAAGATTTTAGAACCGTTAACAGTGAGTTACCTGGGCACTCTTATTCCTTAGTACCTCGATCCCTTCCTTTAGTTATCTATGCTCCTCATGTTGAAACACCTGCAGTTAATCCTACATTTTCAATACAAGGAGTAGATAACAATCCAAATATACCTTAAACATCATATCAAAGGGATGATGATGACCTAACGATAAGTTCTCCAACCCAATCTGGTATGAATGGTGAATCCAGAAGTATTTCTGTTATCAAAACCCATTTTGAAATTGACAAACCAAGTTTTTGAAAAGAATTTTATTCTTTGGAAAATACCAGAAGGAAATGGTTCAATGAAAATTTCAAAGGTAATTTAAGAAACTAAGTCCAAACTGAGTTTTATGAATTTCTTTTCATGAAATAAACATTCCCCTTTTCAATTGGTTTCAAACCTATGATCACAAACATAATTAAAATTATCCTTTTTTGCAAATATCAATATTGATAAAAGAGATTGGAATACTCCTTCCAAAGAAACAATTTCTTCAGCTTCTCCCCCTCAGCTCTAGTTCAAATTCCAAAACTAATAGACGATAAATGATATTCTATTATTGATGTACCATTCAAATTTAAAAATATCAAGCAAGAAGTCAACCCTAGGGATATTAAAAATATTATTGAACAAAACGATTACACCAATCAATATCTCCAGATCATTGGGGATCACATTAACCAAACACCTTCAACCTCACAACCACCCCTAGTTAATTCAGAGCAAACCTCTAAAATTCAAACACCTTTATTCAAACCTTTTGAAATTAATCCTCAAATAAGAACAAAAATCCAAACAAAAACTAAAGTTGATTTAATTAAACAAATAGAACAAAGGCTAAATCTAATTCAATCAACCATTCCTGACACTCCTCAATCTTCTAGCATTATTAGAATACAAGTTGTTTTGTGAAAACGTGAATCTGATTCTAAAACCAATCTTGAAATAAATTCTCCAATATCAGACATTCAAATTAATGAATTTTCTTGGCGTTTCTAAACTTTACTATCTACGTGCGACACCTCCTGATGTCCTTGTGGAAGAAACACCTAAAAAGATTGAATCTTTTAACGTAAACCACATTTATGAATGGAAAATAGATGGTCTAATTGAAAAAAAATTTTAGATCTTTTGCAAGAAATGTGTATGGTTTGTACTCCCTAGCAAACACAGTTTGATTATACTGATGAAGAAATAATCAACCTTGCAATTTCTGGATTCTCTGGACAGTTGAAAGGCTGGTGGGATTATTATATTTCTTCTCAGGATAAACATAATATTTTTTTCTGTTGTTAAAACAGAAGCAGATGGGATACCTGTTACTCATAATGGTGAGCCTATTCTTGATTCTGTTAGCAGATTATCTTTACAATCGTCAAACATTTTGTGGGCGATCCTTCCTTATGGAAAGATAGGTCTTAGAATTACTTTCAAATCTTAGGTGCATGACACTATCTGATTTCAGATGGTATAGAGATACATTGATACATTCTTAACTTGAGTTTTCACCAGGGATGATGCCCATCAACCATTTTGGAAAGAAAAATTCTTAGTCGGCTTACCAACTGCATTTGGTGAGAACGTGAAAGAAAAATTAAGAAATCTCAATGATGGCAACATTCCCTATTAACACTTGACTTATGGGTAATTGATCTCTTACGTTCAGAAAACTGCACTTAAAATTGGTCAAGATGATAAGATTCAACACCGATGGCAAAGGAAAAGATTGCCAACAAGAAAGAATTGGGCATATTCTGTGGATAATTTGGCTTTCCTGGCTATAGAAAAACTAATCCTTCACCAAAGAAACATCATAAGCATTTCTCAAAAGGATATGAGATTCCACACAAAAAATCTAAAAACTTCAAACCCAATACTCCTCCAAGGAAATTAAAAAAACGATTTTAGATCCAAACCACCTATTGACCTTCTAAAACAGTTAAAAGTTATTTGTTTCAAATGGTATAGAGATACATTCTTAACTTGAGTTTTCACCAAGGATGATGCCCATCAACCATTTTGGAAAGAAAAATTCTTAGTCAGCTTACCAACTGCATTTGGTGAGAACGTGAAAGAAAAATTAAGAAATCTCAATGATGGCAACATTCCCTATGAACACTTGACTAATGGGCAATTGATCTCTTATGTTCAGAAAACTGTACTTAAAATTTGTCAAGACGATAAGATTCAACATCAATTGGTAAAGGAAAAGATTGCAACCAAGAAAGAATTAGGCACATTCTGTGAAAAATTTGGCTTTCCTTGCTGTAGAAAAACTAATCCTTCATGAAAGAAACATCATAAACATTTCTCTAAAAGATCTGAGATTCCACACAAAAAATCTAAAAATTTCAAACCCAATACTCCTCCAAGGAAATTATAAAAAATGATTTTAGATCTAAACCACCTATTGACCTCCTAAAACAGTTAAAAGTTATTTGTTTCAAATACAGAAAACCCGATCATATTTCTAGATATTGCATATTTTCTAAAAAGATTAGGGCACTTAATTTAAAGGAGCCTGTACTTCAACAAATTAACAAACTCATGCTTGATTCTGATTCAAATTCTGAATCTAATTCAGAATCGGGGAATGAATCTGGTTCTTTTGAAAACATAAACCAAATTTAAATTGATGAATTTTCTGATTCATCTAGTTCCCCAATTATAAACATGATTAGTAGTGAGCAAACTCTCTTGTTGGAAACTATTGATCAACTTCCAAATAACATGAAGGGCAAATTTCTCTCAAAATATAAAGATATTTTGACTTCAGCATCTACTTCAAACTCTGATTCTAAATCAAATCATAAACTTCCTTTTAAATATGATTTAACTCAAACTCTCAACAAATTTAAGAAAACCTCTAAACCTACAACTATCCAAGACCTCCAATTAGAGATTAATAATCTTAAAACCGAAGTAAAACTAATTAAATTAAGACAAGATACCCAACAAACTTTGATTTCTCAAACATCTGAAACCTAACTTTCTAACATAAATAAGAATCAAGAAAAACAAATTCACACAAATTTTGACAAACATCATGAAGAATCTGAAGAATCTTTTCTGAACATAATTTCACAATTGACATATCAAAAGTTTCATATAAAAGCAAAATTGATTATTGGTAATAGTTTTGTTTTGGAGACAATAGTATTGTTTGACACGGGAGTAGAGTCTAACTGTATTTTAGAATGACTTGTTCCTACAAAGTATTTTGAAAAAATAACTGAAATTTTAAGAGGCATAACTAAAGACAGGTTAAATGTTGAATACAAGTTTCAGATGTTGTTATTCAAAATAAATCTTTGAAAATAAAACACCTTACATCTTAGTAAAAGAAATGTCCGAGCAAATTATTCTCGGAGCACCTTTTGCAACTCTTCTGTTTCCATATTAAACAAGAACAGAAGGAATTTCTAAAAAAACATTTTAAAAAAGATTCTTTTTCCCATGGGCTTGATCCATGAAGATAAAAGAATTAAATCCAATTTTTTAAATAAAATCAAAAAAAATTTAAAAGAAGAAATTTCTTTTCAATGGATTGAACAACTTCTATCCCAAACGAAAGTTCGAAATAAACTTCAAGAGTGTTTAGAAACAATTCATAAAAGAATTTGTAAAAAGCTAGACCAACAAAAGCTAGACCAATTCAAATGAGTTAAGACCTTCTTGAAACTTCTAAAAAAGGAAGTTCAAAAGCCCAATTTGCCAACTAATAATAAATGTTCGTTATCCAATCCCAATGGATTCGTTATCCAATCCCAAACAAATATGATCTACTTAAACATCTTCATTCTACAAAAATCTTTTCAAAATTAGACATGAAATCTAAATTCTGGTAGATTCAAATTTCTGAAAAAGATAGGTATAAAACCTCTTTTACGGTACCTTTGGACAATATGAGTGGAATGTTTTGCCCTTTGATTTGAAAAACATTCCCTCAAAATTCCAAAGGATCGTGAATGAGATATTTAATTATTATCATCAGTTTATTATAGTATATATTGATGATGTATTAATCTTTTCTCATTCTAATGATCAACATTTTAAACATACATCTCATTTTATTAAACTTGCATAATGAAATTTTTGGTAGTTTCTACACCAAAAGTTCAAACACAAGTTCATTTTCTTGGTCATTGGATTTATCAAGGGAAAATCACTCCAATAGAAAGGGCAATTCAATTTGCTGATAAATTTTCTGACCAGATCATTGATAAAAATCAACTCCAAAGGTTTTTGGAATGTTTAAATTATATTGCTAATTTTATACCTTAACTCAGTAACTTTGTCAAACCTTTTCACCAAATTTCAGTCTGGTATCTTAAATCAAAGGTTTTTAGTCCTATTAATTGTAAATCCGCTAAGGATGTTTTACAAAAGGATGTTCAAAACCTTGCATCTAAAAATTTTTTGCAGATGGCAAGCAATTTTAAGTGTTTTTTATTTTGATATTGAATTTATCAAAGGCACTTCCAATTCTCTCCCTGATTTCCTAACCAGAGAATTTTTACAGGGAAACTGAGTGACGAAACCTTTGCAAAAATGCCTCACAAAAAGAAGAAAAATAAGGATGAAGAACTGGACAAAGGCAAAGAGCCTTTGATTGAAGCTCAATCTCCACTCTGCTCAGAAGAAATTCAAGATCTTCTAAGACAATTAACAGGGACTTCGTCCCAATATTCAGGGTCATCTACCCATCAAACAGGGTCATCCACCCAATAAACTGGGTCTTCAACCCAATCCAATATCCAAAAATTTGAGTATTCTACAAAAAAAATTGCAAATAGGGCCTTCAGCCTAAAAATATGACAAAAAACATTTAATCTTATGTCTAGAAACTCCCGTCCCAATATTGGAGTCAAACACTGGCTAAACAAGATGATAAAACTCTAGCCCTTCAAACCATGACCAAACAAGAGTATGATCTGCTCAATCAACAATATGCTCTTGAACTCTCAAAAACATTGATACCCGTTTCTCAAAACCAATTGGTAATTACATCCTCCTAATCACTTACCATCCAACTAGAAAAGAAACTAGTAACACCTTATGTCCAAAAAGCCTGGTAAAGCCAGATTCATTTGCAAGGTTGAACCAGAATTTTTTGAAAAGACACCCAACTTAATAGCCTTAAAGATTTTTACTTTTGGATGGCACTTTAAGCCTGTTAACCCTCGAAAAATAAGAGAGTATTATGAATTAATATTGATTCATTCTGATTCTGTTGCTCTCTTCAGAAAAGCATATCTGAAAGATGAATCTTTAATAACTCATTCTACTCTTCAAATCAAAAAGGTTCTCACTCTGTCCCAATGGGGATCAGATTTAAACAAACCACTTTTTTTTACTTTGATTTTGAACCCTAATGAATTTTTATACTGGGATTATCAAGATGCCTGACAGAAAATCTTTGTGACAGAATCGGTCTTTCAAGCATTCTTGGTTCATTTATTTTAATAAATCCACCAATTACCAATTTTCTCAATGGTTTCTACAATAGTGGGATTTCTTTGGAATTACCCCTCAAGTTTTCCCCTAACGTAATTCAAACCTTTGAGTACTTCAAACAAAAATTTAATCTTTGTGTAAGCCTGCTATTCTAGCAGAACTACACTACTTTTCTAAACTTTCAGGTGCTTGGATATTCTCCTGGAAGTACTCCATTTCTCATAAAGATAGAGATGCAGTTGTTCTCCCTATTTTACAGCGAATCCCTTTTATCAGATGGTGAGAAAAGTTCCAGTTAAAATTTCTTGACCTTGTGGCAGTGGAAAAATGGTTCAAGGAAAACCCTGAATATCTTTGCCTCTCAGAGCAGAGTATTTTCCTGAACCAAAGAGCCAGAATTGAAATCAAACTCGCGGGAGTCCAAAGAAAATAGGAACTTATGCAACCCCTTAGCTCAATAATTCAACTTCTTACCAATGAAGTTTCCCCTTCAAGTAGAGCAAGCCAAAGTCCATCAACATCCAACTCTCCAGCACCAGATCCTGATGATAAAGAAGAGTTGGAAATCACCCATCTCGAATATGACAATTAGGAATCTTTTAATGTTATTTATGTCAAACATTATTGTATCCACTACACCAAACAAAATTTCAACACTGTAAAACATTGTGATTAGGAATATTGCCAGTATACTAGGAATATTGTCAACAGTCCAGGAATATTGCTAGGAATATGGTCAATGCACAGGCCAGGAATATTGTCAGGAATATGCTTAGTGCCTCTGGAACTGTTGACACAGTATAGGTCTCTAGCAAGTTTTAGGTCAAACACTGTATAAATAGTGATTCTCTAAAGCCTATTTAAGCAGAAGTCTCTTTCACTGAAGGGCAGAAGCTTAGAGTGCGCTTCAGAAATCACTCCTCTCCTCTTGTATGCTTTGGCTCCTACATTCTCTTTGTAAGTGCCATCTTTATAAATAAACTTTCTTCTTATATAATTGCATCATGTCTTGCATCTTCTTCTTTCTTTCTCTGAAGGTCTGAGTCCAGTGCAGACTACTCCGCTCTTAAGTCCTTTTCTTTTTTTCTTATGTCCGTCGGCTCTCTACTTTCCTTAGCTCCCTTCCTGGTTCGTTAGACCCCTTTGGGGAGTCTCCTTGACCTTGGTATTAGAGCCGAAAGAGAAAGTAGAGATGCTCTAATCAAAATTTGTGTAATTAGAATTCATTTTTTATGGTTTAGCAAAAAAAAACAGAGAGTCTGGAGTTCATGCTTGATACTAAGCTAGTGATATTTTATCATCTTAGTATATGGTTCTTGTTTATGATGCTTGAGTCCTTCCAAAGATAGTCAAGGCCTAAGTCTCGAAGGAAAGGGCCGCCTCTGGTCTCCTTAGTAGGGTATCATATATGAGATATTATATGCTGTTTAAGATGCGGTGGTAAATCATGAATTTGAAGTATGTAGCATTAAATTCTTAACATGATATTTTAACTAGAAAATTCTGATAAATTTTAATCATTGCACCTCTATGAAACCTGAAAGTGATGATATTGAGCAAGGGAGATTTAGACCATATGTTTTCATCCTCTATTTACTTTTCTGCATTTATTTTCTAGTACTTTTATTTTCTGCTATTTAATTTTCGGTCTCATATTTCTATTTTTAATTATGAGCTCGTTTTCCGTTCTTTCTCTTCTAGAACTTCTTCATCCTCTTCCTCTCCATCTTCTTCAAACAGCAATAACAACTCCAAGATGGCAAGCTCTTTTTCTTTCAAAAACATCTTTTCAGAAGAAATGCAATATCAAGAAATTAACCAAAACATAGACGATTGGACTCTTCTAGAAGTTTCTCCAAATGAATTTTATTAACAAAACCGCCAATGGTGGACTAAACATGATTATATCATAAGAACCGCTGAAGAGTCCCTCACAATCCAACCAGGGAAAGAAGAATTTATTCTTCTTTCCCAAAAATCTATAGAAAACGTAGGCAAAAATATACTTGGATGCATATTGGATGTGTTCAAGTAGTTTTAAAACCACTAGTCCGAAGAGGTCTTAATGTTACCGCCTTAGTTTGCCTAAGAGATGGTAGACATAACAAATTTTTGTACTCTCTTTTTGCTGCAGTTGAAGTAGGCCTCCATGAGAGACCAGTCTACTTTAATTGTTACCCCAACCAAACTGTCCATTTAAATAATCGAAACATAATGGATACTCTTAAAACATATTCCTGATATATATTAAGTATTTTGATGATATATCTCATTCGAGTAGCATATGCCTTATTCAAATGAAAATAAATGTTTATTAAAAATTCGTTGCTTCAGATAAAAAATGCTACATTTTGTAATTGTGGTTTATGTATGCCAGTGTTGTTGGAACATACAACTACAAGATTTCAATTTTCAATTCTTCCCTTGTGCTCAACAAAAAATCTAGTTAGAATTAAATTTAATGGAAAATGATAGATAAAATACCTCGAAAATAGTAAATACTAGAATAGATATTTGAAATTTAAAAGTGCAGAACAATGAACCTATGGTTCATTCAAATGAATTCCACTACTTTCTCACCAAATCAGACATCGTAAAATGTTACCTTTATGGGTTACAGGGCCATTTAGGTGATTTCTTTTAAACTTGGCTAAAATCCCATAAGGAACTATCACTATTATGGGCTTTTTAAATTTTAAATCACCATTTTAGGATTCACCATTTTCAAAGTACTTTATGCATAATTTTCCCTAAATTTAATCTTAAATATAAGTTCTCAATAAATTCCGTCCCCCAAATTAGCACCATTTTTCCTGAAGTATATATCCGCATTGATTACATATATTAAAAATGTTTATATCGAAGAGTGATTAAAATGAAAAAGTGTACTTTAAGAAAATCAATTCATATTTCTTAAAAATAATTAACTTAACTAATTTCTTTAATATAATTAAATTAATTATATTGCTATTATATTAAGCACGGAAGCTAGTATACAATTAGTACTCCCCCATCTTTTTTTATGTGATAAAATTAACCAAGTTGCATTGATTGAAAAGTTAGTTAGGTGTAATAAACAAGTAAAAAAAGGAACTTTGTCTCACAAAATTGCCCTCGTAAATTTTTATAATGCACATGACAAGTCATCTGCATTTTTTTGGAATACTTGGCTCACTATTTATGTTATATATAAATAAGTATACTACTTTCAGTTCTTCATATAAGTTAGTTGACTAATTTGAAGAGATAAAGAAAATTAAATAAAATAATTAATTATATAATGTGTTGCATGATCTACTTGAAATGCTTATGTATATCATATAGCTTATATATTAATATACAAATTAAGACAAGTTAATTTAAAGAAAAATAATAAATACAAAAATGAAATGAATAAATGTCTTATATTTATGATCAAAATTAATTTCTAAACCACTTCTTATTATATTTAGGATCATATTTAGTACTTTGATTATTGATTGATGAATAATAAGGATTTATATATACATTAAATAAAAATTATTAGAGTATATTTGAAATTAAAATAATATAATTTTTCATATAAAAATATTTAAATCTTTCCACATAATATGACTTCTAATTATTATTCATATGTTATTATTGGTGAAAGAACACATGTTCGATAGAGTAGGTTCACAAAAGAAAAAAATCGGGCTTAAGGTTCCTTCTCTTCCCTCTCTGCTAGGGTTCCGTCTTTTCCCTCTCTGCTAGGGTCGATCTCGCTTAGTCAAGCTTGGTGTGATGAATATATGGGGTCTTCGATCCCTTGATTATTCTAGGAGGATCAATCCTCCTCCTATCATTGAGTTCCATGGGGTATTGCTTTGGTGAGGCTCTCGAAGATCATGGTTTCGAGGAGGTTATTGAAACGGGGCAAAGATAGCGGCGGAGGTGATGGTGGCCTAAAGATTGGTGTTCGCTCTGGGGTGACGACTTCCGAGGGTGATCTTCGGTGGGTGCCTCCATGGCCATGGGAGTCAATGTTTAAGAAGCTCGTCGCTGGAATAGTTGAGGTACAGGGCTTCTCTTCCATGATTCTAATGTTCTCTCTCAAGTTCCAGTACCAATTTAGCAACAAGGCTTTGAGGATTTGCTATCTCAAGTTCCTGCCTGTAGCTTCGATGGAGAATGCAACCGATGATGGCAACACTAACAACGGAGCTGTACAATCTCAAGCCTTGGTTGGGAGATTGTGCCGTAAGGAAGTAGAGCATAGGAGGTTAGAGAAGAAAACATTGAATGCTTGGGATTCAGTGCTCCTTTCCAATTTCAACCGCCATCTCAACAACAAGGCTTGTAGGAGCTATGGAAACAATGGTTTGTGGTCCAATAGTTCTACTCTATTATCTCTGCCATCTTCCATTGTCTCCGCTATCTCAGATCCCATGGCCGGAGCTTTGGAGGAGATTGCAGCTGATGACGTCGTGTCTGCCTCAAGGGGTGATGGGGGAAGGGAGCGGCAAAGTCTCAGGTCCTAGTTGTTTATCCTTATGATTTGCATTGGAAATCCGATGGTAGTTTAGTGGTTCAATCTGCTGGAAACTAGGAAAGGTGAAAGTAGAGCAGGAGACTTCAAAGAAGAGGGTTTTGAACGTGGGGGACTTTGAGGTAAGTAGTTCTCTTAATACTCATGAAGATTCTCATAAGGGTAGTGGGGCTGATATTACTGGTGGATATACAGTTTTAGACTTTGCTAATTATATTAAAGTGTTGAAACTTTATGTAGAAAAGTTCTTTTGCCATTTAAGTTAGATCATGTATAATTACAATCTGATCAAAGCATGTATTAATCTGAGGAATATTATAATTGTTGTCCCTGGACTGGTTGTTTTGTTGTGGAATGGGGCTAGGGTGAAAAGAAAAGAAATGGAAGCTTTAAGTTCAAGAATTATGGCTGTTGAAGTTTTTGCTAAGAAGAGTTCTATGGTATGAGGTTGTTGCCCCTTGGTTGATGGTTAGTAATTCAAAGGCAAGGTTGTATGATACTAAAAGTAGAATTATTGTCTCGGGTCTGTTCAGTGGGGCTGTGCATGCTGTTCATCGAAGGCTTTTCATGTGCCTGTTCAGTATAATTGGTTACACTGTTCTTTTTCTAGCATCGCCTGTTCAGTGTGTGTGGAATCATTATTCATCTTTGGGCTAAAGTGGTGATTCTACTTTCTATTATATGGATGAGAGAGCCTTGCTATCTATTGCTACGATCAGTGTTGTGTTGATACCTTGTTTTGATGATAACAAAATAAAGTAATTTATGTGCTAAGAGATTGCAAAGTGTTTTTGAATCTTAAGTTTCAAAGTTTTAATTTAGTGCTTCATAAGAATACTCGAGTGTTTTTGTCAAAGTATTGACAGTACTCGAGCATTGAAATTCAATGCTCCAGCACTGCATGTTTTAAACTTAAGAAAATTTAGTACTTCCAAGCAATACTTCAAGTATTGACATGAAGTGCTGTCAATACTCAAGTATTGGAATATGATACTTGAGCACTGTGTTTTAAAAAGAAGTTCTTAAACTATACTCTGAGTGAACACTTTAAGCATTGGCAAAGAGTAATGCCAATGCTCGAGTACTCGAGCATTAGGCTAAAACAAGACTTACAAACAATGCTGCAAAGATGTACTACAAGTATTGGCTGATAGCAGAGCCAATGCTCGAGCACTAGGTTTACAGTACTCGAGCATTGATGTTTCTGAAACCACTTCCAGTCAACACTCCAAGCATTGGTTGAAAGTATGACCAATGCTCGACCACTAAGTTTTAGTACTCGAATGTTGAATATTTTTCACAACACTGCCACACAACATTTCAAGCATTGGCTGACAGCAAAGCCAATGCTCGAGCACTACAAATGCAGTCCTCGAGTATTGAGTTCTTTTTAAGTGCCGGTAGGCAGTACCTCAGGTAAAAGCTTCTAGCAGAGCCAATGCTCGAGCATAGTTTAACAGTGCTCAAGTATTGTAATCTAACCCTCATCACTGGAAGCAAATACTGCAAGCATTGACTGCAAATACTACATATGCTCGAGCACTAGCATCTAATGCTCGAGCATTAGGCTGAAAATTTTCACTATTCACTAATACTGCCTGAAAATGCTCCAGCATTCACTACAAGCATTCCTAATGCTCGAGCACTATGATCTAGTACTCGAGTATTGTGACTTCTCAGAACTTATATTTTTCAATACTTGCGCAGAATGCTCGAGCAAATTTAGAAAGCGTTATCAACACTCAAACACTGTGATTTCTTACTCGAAAATGTGTAACAATAAATGAGGAAAGAAGCACAGGCACGGTCCGAGGCTTGGAGACTTTAACGTTCTTCTGCAACATTCGAGGTTGTCTGACCTTGCAGCATTTAATGCCATTAATGAAGAAGCTAAATGGTCGATGATGAGAGTAACGGCTATTCAATGGAGTCTAACGGACATTTAAGAACTTCTCAACTATAAAAAGAGAAGCATTCAATACAGGAAAAAACAACAATGAACATTCTGAGCATTCAAGGCTGCTGTGCTTTATTCTCTATATTATTTCAATATTTCTTTCTGTGCTTCATTATTAGCCATATACCCTTTTGAGAGAGAATCTTTTGGCAAATATACTTTGTTAATCTGTGTGAAAATCAATTACAGGACCTTGAGTCTATTGGGCTGAAAGAGTTAGAAAACAGAGAGTGTGTCACTCTGTTTTAAAGAAAAGAGAAAGGGGGAGTGGATTCCCAACTTGTACAGGCTTGTGAAGCCTCATTCATTTTTTGGTGGTGGATTTGGAAATCTCAGGGGTGCTCTGAGGACTGGACGTAGGTCAAGGAGACCGAACCAGGATAAATCTCTGTGTTCATCATTGCAATTCTCTCGATGACTCTATTCTTTTAATTCTGAGTTTTTTAAATCGTTAAATTTTTATTAGACCAATTCACCCCCTCTTGGTCAAATCCTATTCTAACATGTTGTCCTTGTGTTTCTTCCACCAAGAAATTTCGTCAGGAACCATCATTTGGTATGGATTCCCATGAAAGCATATTTGGCAACCGGTTGGTTTGTCAAAGTTTCATTGGATCGCTCTTACCTGTTTATTCGTGTACTTCGAGCTCCGTTGCAGACAAAGGCCTTCTTCGTTGCTGGCTTTAGAGAATGTTTCCTGTTGCATTGTTATGTTTTTCATTGTTGTTTCTGTTATGGTGTTATTATGGACTGTGTCTACTTTGTTTCCTTTAGTTTTGTTTGCTTGTATTGGTACTTATTAGCATTTGTATATTCGGTTTGATTTCAATATGATACTTTCTTGGTTTGGCAAAAAAAAAAAAGGAAAGAAAGAACACATGTTCGATAATAATAAAAGATGAGTTCTTCTCCCCTCGATAATTGTTCAATGAACATTAATTTATTCTAAGTGGACTTAACTGAAGATTCCTTTCTTTAAAGTAATTCGAAGAAAAATAGAAATAAAAGTAAGTTTGATTTTCACACAGGAATTAAAAATCCTATCTTATTTATTATTTTTGTCTTTATAAGTTACTACCAAACGATGTATAATATATATTACTTTAACTAAGTGAATTATAAAAGTAACAGTTAATTACTTAATTTATTTTAAATGTCATAAATTAAAGATAAGAATGTGGATTAAATGAGCATTAATTAACATAATAAAAAATATTTTTGATTGTAGGCACAACACTAAAAAGAGAATTAATTATCTGTAAGTGATTTATATTTTGTATCAAATTATTATTTAGATTCGGCCCATAATTGGAGGAGGTAGATGAAGAAATTCTTGTACCAAAGGCTATCTCATCATTTAGTGGAAGATTAGATTCAAACCCTTAGTTAAAAAAAACTAATCAAAAGATGATTTAATTGGTAATGAAGTAGTTGATAATTTGTAAGGTCGTGAATTCAAGTTTGGCTGCTTTGTGGATGGTGATTTGTACCTCAGTTAGATTCAAACACTCAATTAATTGGTAATGAGGTATTTTTATAAATGTTTTTTGAATCTGAAAACATGTCATGTCATGACAAGCTTTTTGGAGTATGAAGGAGTAAATATATATTTAAAATTAAAATAATATATGACTAATAAGAGTAAAAAATATTATAATTTTTATTTAAAATTTTAAAAATATTTTCACTTCATCCGACTAATAATTGTTCATCCCCTCTTTAGCCCTTTCATGGATAAGAACACAAATATAACCATAAGTTGTGATCACTCCAATAATTGGAGAACTGGACATTAATTTATTGTAAGTGTGATTTAATTGAAGATTCCTTTCTTTAAGACAGATTATGATGAAAGAGAAATAAATAAATTAATATTTTCTTAATATTCTAATAGTTATATTGATTAAATTAATGATTAAAAAACATAATGATATATTAGAGGGGAAAATAAAATGTAAAGAATGAGATTATATAATCTGAAACTTAATTTTTTATGTAAACTAAAATAAATATATGAATAAAATTATTTCATTTTACAAAATCCGACACACGTTATTACACATGTAACAGTGAAGTTGCAGTATTAGCATCTGCGTGTGCATCATTGGAGATCAAAGCTCCTCGCGAGATTCTGGTGTCCAAGCTTTTGCCCCTTCTTCATCCGAACTCAACGTCCAACTCTACCCTCGATTTCCACATCCAACTCGCTCTCTTCCTCACTAGCTTCCTCTTCTTCTGGGTCAATCCCTCTGCTCCACTCGTTCAGAGATCAACCTTCTTCACTCGCAATTTCCACTTCTCGCTTCTCGCCCCCTTTTTCTTCTTATTCGTGATTCAACGTAGTCCCATTCGCATCCTTCGTCCATGCAAAAACCTCCTTGTTGCCGTCGATTTTGTGGGAATTTTGGAGGCTGTTTCCCCTTTTGACTTCGCATTTCCATAATCGGATGGCTCCGTTGCATTGGGTCTTCTTCCTTGGCTCTCTCTGGTGCTGCTTCCTTCGTGGTTTGGACGCTAGCGATGGTGATGCTGATCCGCTTTTCAAGTGAGCTGAGCTTTCTGACTTCTGCTGTTTGTTGGCTAAGTTTTGTTAGAACTCGAAATTTTAATTTTAAATTTTGCTAGTGTGTGCTTG
>JANTPZ010084533.1:0-11058 GCA_025593235.1 Vachellia pachyceras
TTAGGCGTCTCGGAGGAAGAGTTGATCTTTCTCGCTCGAATGACCCCGAAACTTTGCGTGAAACAGCAGAGAGAACAAGGTTCTTACTAAACAGGCTTTTGACTTCTAGAGCAATTTAGCATAGTCACATAACCAGAAAGAAACAGAAACAGATCATCAAGAACACAATCTGATGAGGAACTCGATGGCCGTCATCAATGGTGCAAGAAGGTCTCTGTAGGTAGGATGCTCCATGCTTCAAGATTGGCCCAATGAACCTTGGCTCTGATACCATGTTGACAAATCAAGAAGAATAGATTGAAAAATTGAATGTATCATTACAAACCCACGTGGGTACAACAATTATTTGCTCTCTTTGAGGGAGATGAACTAACCCCATTTTGGGGACTCTTGAAGTGGGAGACCCAAGTTATCCTCCCCTTCTTGGTGGGGATTCTTCATCCTCTCACCTAGTGGTGATGATTATACAATCACACTCTAAATCAATTCACTATGACCCTTTATATAGACATATGGGTCATTAACTAAGTGATTAATACTAACCACTTTAACTAACTCACTTATTTTCAACAATATCTTATCTTTTACGCAATTAATAGTAAAGTAAAATAGGTGAGTTGCGTCACATATCTGATTATCAGTTTTAGACCTTGTCTCAAGGCTCAAAAAGTAATTACCGAGGTCTTGAGGCTCACTACGTTATTACATTGGCAATGAGATTCAAATTTATATCTTTGGGAGATATGAGTCCCATGCACCTTTGTGAGCTAAACTAACTTCTGTTCATTTTTTTTTTATAACTATGAAGGTTCATTTTACCATAGAATTTTTACCTTGACGAGTTAAGGTACAAAATAAGGTAATCTTATTTTTGTGTACAAAACATGTCATCACCATCTTGTTGGAAAAGAATCCAAATTCTTTTATGTTGGGAATTTGTTATGAATTCCTACATAACTTTAGAGAAAGTGAATGGAGATGATGGATTCCACTTCACCACATGATGAGTATGCTTATTAATAGGCGGTCCCACTTCTATCTCTCTTTCTCTTCTTCTTTAGAATTATCTCCTCGGGTGATGGGAGGAATCTAAAACTTTTTACCTACCTTATTTAAGAAATGTTTTTGAATATTTTTCGTAATGATGTAGTTATTCTTTCTGTGAAGTTCAATAGCTCGTGTACTTTCAATTTGATGTAGGGATTGGAACATAAAATCCGAAGTTGTTGGGAAGCTCAATCATGTTGTCATGAGATTGAATAATGAGTTGAGTTTGATTGAACGTGAAGAAGGTTAGGAAACAGCTGCTTATGATTTCCCCCCAATAAGATTTTTTAATAATTATATTTTTGTTAATTTTTTAACAAAAAATCGTTGACAAATAAATGTTATTAAATTGATTTTTGTATACTTAAAACTCTCGTTTTCCCTGTAATAATCCATTCAAGCTTCATTGAAATTTTCAGAATATGCAAAAGAACGAATACAGCGAAGGCATATGTTTCAGTATCCTTCTGGAATTGTGGATCTTTTGAAGGCTCTTATCTTCCCCTTGGATGTTACTGAGCTTGAAATCTTCGATAACACTACTCAAAAAGTGGTCAGTTCTCAAAATCTTCACACCCAATTATATATAAATCATCTAATGCAAACGTAAATAAAAACGGAACCGATTTCTGTGCTTATGGTTATTGTGAGATCTGTACGATCTAGATCGATAAAGTTTCGATAGTCTATGTTTCAAATTTTCAGCTGATGATTTTTAAATAAAAATCATTTTTAAATAATTGTTAACATGATTGTTTTAAAAATAAGGTAAACTAGTATCTAGCATCCTAATGTTATTTTCTAATGGCATTCAGCACTTTGATTTTATTGATGGTGCATCGAGTATCCTAATGTTATTTTCATAGTGCATCTAGCATGCACCCATGACGTTGTCTTTCACTTATATCCAACATCATAATTTTATTTATGATTTAGTGAATTGGATACACTATAAATAAGATTGAGATGCTAGAAGCACTAGACAAAATCATCTAGATGCTGAATATATTATAAATAAGATTAGAATGCTGAATGCAACTGAGAAATAATATTAAGGTGTTGGATGCTAATTTATCCTAAAAAATAAATAAATTCAAACCTTTTAGATTAGATGATTAGATCCAGATTTTGGTAGTTATCATCACCTCTGATGGGCTCTGATGAAAACACTTGTGCAAATAAAACATTTCCATTGCAAAATATGAACAGTTTAAATGAATGTGTACTTTTTTGTGGGCCAATATTTTAGGTAAGGAACGATGTTCTGAAGACCAAGAATCTTTTACTGTTCATTTCTGGTCTGGACAACATCGAAGACGAGATTTGGATTTTGAAATCTATCCATGAGGCATTCGTGAGAGACAAAGACAAACAAAATTATCAAATTCTGTGGGTTCCAGTGGTGGAGGAAACTGAGATAACTGATGATCAGAAAGAGAAGTTTCAGCATCTCAAATCAAGCATGCCATGGTACGTGTTAGAGAACTTATTCACCATTAAAGGCAAGATGGTATTAGAAGAGCTGTGGCATTACCAGGGAAAGCCTATCGTCGTCGTCGCAAACCCTAGAGGCCATGTGATTCACAAGAATGCGATGCACTTGATCTTCGTCTGGAAGATTAAAGCTTTTCCATTTTCACTTGAGGTTGAAAAAGAACTCTCCAGTTACTGGAACTGGTTTTGGGAAAAAGCAGCCAATGTTTTCCCAGAGATTGGAAAATGGGTGAGTACTCAAAATTATGAATTTAGTCATCAAATTAACTCGTTATTACTGAAACTGCGGCATTCGAGTATGGTGTTTTCCTAGGAACTAATTCATCGGCATGCAAATATTATGATCTGCAGATTCAAGAGGACAAGTACGTCTTCATTTATGGAGGGACTGACGTTGGTGGGACCCAAAGGATTGGTACACTGTTAGATTCCATCAAGAAGGACCCAATCATCAAGCAAGCAGACGCCATAATCGAGCATTTCAACTTCTCAAAGCTTGACCAAACTTCTGCGTCCCATTTCTGGAACAACATCAACAACTCCATGTTAAGCCTGGTTATTCAGAATGAGAAGCACGAACAGGACGATGTGCTTAAAGACATCTTAACTTTACTGTCATATAGAACCCAGAAAACATGGGCTATTCTGAGCAAAGGAAACAATGTGCGGGTTAAGGTGTCGGATCATCTGATAACGACCATATTGGAGGAGTTCGATGAATGGAGAGTGAACGTGCTTCAAGGTTTCGATGAGGCATTTATAGAGTATTACAATAAAAAGATGGTTGGTGTTCCTCCTCCTTGTGTCCACTTCCAATTGACCAATATAAGATCAGGAGTTCCTTTCACTATCACTTGCCCTGAGCCATCTTGTAAGAAGAGGATCATGGTGGTTGAAACTGTGAGCTACGGGTGTTGCCATGGGATCCATCATCACCAGGCATCGGAGAACGTGAACAGCGAGGTTGGGACCCCAATTCTGAAAACCAAATGGACTCCATGATCATGGATCGGTGAGCTTGCTGGCTACTTTGCTTTCTCTTGTCCAGCTATAATAATAATGAACAAGTTATCTGGTTCTTTCAAGTTCTATATGTAAATTTGTTTGAGTACTAGTATTTTGGTTTGTGCTGTGTTGTGTCGCCGTGACTACGTACGATGTGTCTTGTGTACTGGTTGTCTGGTTCTGTATGGATATGTTGTATAATCCATGTGCACTTTAATAAATAATCAAGTTAGGAAGCTATTCTGTCTTTCACTAGCAAGTTAGGAAACTCGTTTTTCTTTTAGCAATGATTTGGCATGTGATAATATCCACCCAATTTGGTACTTAAACATATTGAGAGTCTAGTACTCCCTCCGGTCTTATTATAAGTAACGGTTATCCAAATCATGTAACATGAATTGGTGGTCAAAATTAATTAATAATGATAAATGTATAAGATATGTAATTTTTATAATTATACCCTTATTTATGAAGATGATGGGAGTGAGAGAATATGTGGAAAAACAATATGAGAGATAATGCTGCTTGTAAATAAGATCGAAGAGATTAATTGATAAATAAGCATTAATTACTTTCTAAATGATTTATAGAGAAATACTTACATACTCTCATAATGTCACGTCATTCATACTTTGCCTAACGAAAATATTTCAAATTTCTTATATCATGGATCACATATTCCATAAATTTCTCCTAATTATTTCTCTTTTTCCATAATAAATATATATTATAATGAATTATGGAAAATGAAAAATAATTAAGAGAAATTTATATGATAGATCATAGATCCACAATAGATGACATTTGACTATGAGGAAATGGAGGTTGTTTTAGCTGCCATTGAAAAGATGAGAATGCAAGGTGCTCGCCTGCTCTTCTTTTTATAAGCAATAACTATCCAAATCACTTAAAATGAGCTAACAGTTAAAATTAGTTAAGAATAATGAATGTAAAAGAGATATAACTTTTTCTTTCAAACATACCGTTATTTATAAAGATAATGAGTGATATAGAATGAATGGGGAAGATGAGAGAGAATGAGTGGGGAAAAAGATGAGAGAGGCAATCAATTAATTAGGGGTAAAAATAAAAAAGTCATATCAAAATTTTAGATAAGTCAAAATCATTGCTTATATACGAAACTAGATTTATAAGAGAGAATGTTGTTTATAAATATGAACTGAGTGAGTATACTAAAAAGCCTTGTGAACAAGTATATATAAAGGTTTTAGAATATGACTCAAGTGTGTAGGAACTTTATTATGCTACTCCCTTATTACCTTCTCAACCCATTCAAGCTAGGAAGGTTTATTGATTGTTGTTATACTCTAAGAGTGTTCATTCGGAGTTGTTGTTGTATGAGTATATTGCTCTTTTATGATTAATGGAAGGTTTTTCCATTTTATGCTTGTTATTTTAATAGACACACAGTATTGGACAAAGAGTGAGTAGAGTATACTAAGTACGTGTTTGGATCTGCGTTAAGATTGTTAAGGCCAATTGAAAGTAAAGAATGAAATCAAGCAAATGTTAGGGCCAATTAAGCTCACTAAGTGTGTGTTTGGATCACTAGTAAAAAGATGTTTATTTAAACAACCCCTTTTAAATCGCATTTAAATGATAAAATCTAAAAAATATAACCAGTGACATTTTTATAAATAAGAGTATAAATTTTAAATCATTTAAAAAAGGTCTTTTTTAAACCACATCTAGAAGGTGTGGTTTAAAAAAATTTTCTTGATAAACTACACCTTAAAAAAGTGATCTAAACAGCGTTCATTTTAAACTGCACCTAAAGGAGCGGTATAAAAAAATGTCATTTTAGACTACACCTTAAAAGAGTAGTCTAAAACATTAAAATCATGATCCTCTGTACAATAACATAAATCTGGGGTGTCAAAGATGTAAACAATTTAAAGCATGATCCTCTGTACAAAAACATAAATCAAAGAGCTTGAGCAAAATTTGAATGGCAATGAACTGTGATTTGAGGTGTGGTTGCTCTTGCTTCTTGGCCTTATTGGAAGTTTGGTGTTAAGGTAACCACATTTAATTTATTTCATATAATTATTTTGTGTTGTAAGATGTTTTGGATCTTCTGAATCGTAGATTACTCTTGTGAATCAAACTTTGTATCCTTACACTACCAGAAAAATGTCATTTAACGATGGAACAATCCATCGTTAAATCCATCAGAAAATTTTCATTTAGCGATGGAAAATATTAGCGACCCTCATTTTAACGACAGAAAATAGCAAATGACATTTTTCTGGTAGTGTTATGAGTTGTTGGTGAAGTAAGTAATGTTTTGATATTATGACATGTATTATTATGACATGTTTTGATACAACTGGCTAAAATTTCGGTGGGGTTTTGTGCATTTAAGCCTTTATATTTTATATGTTGATTGGCTTTTTTTTTTAAATATTGTGAGCGTTTTTCTGGGATTTTCCCTTTTTATTTTGTTTTTTAACTTTTTGGATTTTATAAAAAGACTGAAAGTGTGCTAAGGGACACCGTTATCAATTTATTAATAATTATGTATATCATAATTTGGAAGGAAAGATAAAGAAGAAGATGATTACCTATAAATACCCCTCACATGGTGTTGGGGAGAGCATCCAGTCCAAGTTTCGTAGCATACACACACTTATTAAAAAAAATCTCAATTACTTTAATGAGTAAAGAAAGGATTTTCAAAATCTGGGCATAATGAAAACCATATTCCCCTTGCAACCATTTTTGTCTAGTATCTAATTATTAATAAAGGGATTGGATAAGAGAGAAACAGTGGTGACAAATGAAATGAAGGAGAGCACGAAAAAAAAAAGGATGAAAAGAGATAACAGAATTAATTAAAGATAAAATTGGTAAAAATACGTTTAATGTAAAGATTATTCCAAAATGAATCTCCTCGCAAAAAGGATTAAATATGTCAATTCAAAAATTGGAATCTAAAATGGACATGAAGATGTATTATATTTTTTAATAAAAATCGTTTTTTTAATATTGATGGAATATTTTTGGACAAAAACTCTTGTCAGATTTTTTTTTAAAAAATAGGCATTGTTGATCATGCACTATTTATTTGTTACCAGTAGGTGAGTCATTGAATTGTTGGATAACACTTGTGAAGATGGTAGGCTTTGTTAGGTCATGCAGAATAAGGAAACTTGGCAAATATATAATGATGGTAGAGGCTTAAGTTATCACAATAACAATCACAACAAAAACTCTCTCACTCCATGCAAATGCTCAATATATTTAACTTTTTGGAATTTTGTTTTTGAAGTGTTGGAGAGGGATATACTATATTGAACTCTTCATTTTTGTTGCTTATACCTGGTTATTAGACTCCAAATCTTGTTTCATCTTTATAGCGGTTTTTATTTGTAAAAAATTAACCACCCCTTGAATTAAAGAAATGGGGATAGTTTGCTTGTAAAATCAATGGATTTTACATGGAGTACAATAGATGTGAGTGAGAGCTATGGAGACAAAATGGGGAAAAAAAAGAGTGACAATGAAGTTAGATAATAAAATAATAACATTATAGTGACAATAACATGGTTAAAAGAGGGAGCGTGTGTTTGGGCTGGGTTTGGGCAAAAAATTGGCTTAACTTTCATTACATAAACTTCTTCACTTCATCAGGCTGTAGGTGTTAGTTATCTTTGGAATGAAGAGATTGTGCCAAGGTCAATCAAGACTGCAAACCCTACGTACGTAATTCACATCAATTTCTTCTTACTTCTCAATTTAGTTTATCATTAGCTTGAAGTAATGAGTCCGGAAAATTAATGGTTTCTTTTTGACATTATGGCAACAGAACCTTGCATTCAGTTTCATGAACAGCACAGTTATTCGAAAGTCAACTACAAAGGACAGTAGAAGCTTTCATGTCAATGTATTGTCATGCAATAATGTAATGATTGATGGCTTCACAGTGAGTGCTCCGGGGGATAGCCACAACACCGACGGATTTCACATCTCTTGAAGCATCGATGTCAACATCATAAACTCAAGAATCAGCACCGGAAATTATTGTCTCATTGGGTGACGGAAACACACAGATCACAGTGAGGAATGTGTACTGTGGACTTGGCCATGGCTCCAGTGTTGAAACTCTTGGAGGGAACCCAGCATAACAGCCTGTGAATGGTGAAACATCTTATTTAAGAAAATTACTTTTCACCCATTCAAAGTGTCAGATAACATAAACAATGAAGCAATAGTGAATGTTCCAGAAACTAATTGGCTAATGTAACGATGGTAAAGGCTAAAGTTAACAAAAGCAATAAACTTCAACATTTCTAGGGTGAAACTGTAAGCCCCTGATTTACCATATGTGCAACAAATTAAAATGCAGAAAATAATTGAGTTGTTTTGGTATTAATAAAATTGACTTGTTTTGACTCAAAAAAAAATAATCACTATCAACAGCTTATAATAGCAAAATAGCTTGAAACAAAATCAAAAGTTTATGCCAAATATATTAATTAGTAATTATACATCAAGTAATATAATTTTAGTCATAGAATTATGGTTAAAAAAGTTGAAGTCAGAGGAAATTAATTTTGCACTATTCGAAATAAATATGTGAGATGAGTTTTATTTCGTGAAACATAAATCAAGAAAACTGATTATAAAGTAATTCAAAGGGGCATGATTATATCTATTAATAACCAGATTATGATGAATATGGGTCCATTTGGAAAAGCGGTGAAAAAATATTCATACTATTTACGAGGTAAGTTTGTGAACGAAATTATCTCATTTTGTAAAAAAAATACTGTTGAACGTACGTTTAGAAAAATCAAACGCTTTCCCAAGCACACATTAAATAGGATATGACCTACGTGGTACAAATTAAAATCACTCGTGCAATATAATGCACACAAACATAATTAGTAGGAGTATACTTCTCTTATTTGAGAGAAGCAGTAATTTATTATAATTTTAATTATTGAATATCGAATAATTAAGTTGTTGATTTCTTATAAAACCCACTTTATACTTCTAGGAAAATTTATAATCAGATCCCAACAAGAAGAATTAGTGAATAAAATATCTTAAAAATTGACGAAATTACTATCATGTTCCAGCAATAGCTAATCCAGTTGTTATTGACGGCTGGTAAAGTTGTTAATGATAACGAAACAACTACTTCTGAGACCTGATAGTAATTTTACCAATCTTTGGAATATGATAGTGGAGAATCATTTGATATGATTTAATTATTTAAACATGGTTAGAGAAGGCCATTAGACTCACAAGTAAGGAGGGTGAACCAATAAGTGTAGAGTCTTCTGAGAAGGGGTAGAGGAAGACTGAAACTCACTCTCAAAGAAGTTACAGAGAGATATATTTTGGTTAATAAGCAGTCCAAAAATATAGTCTATGATAGATCACAATAACATCGTGTAATTCATATATCCGACCCCCGTAGTGGGATAAATGTTTTGTTATTGTTCTCGCTGTTGTATTATGTTATCCTCTTCTCTTTTTTTGTTATTCGACAGATCTCTTTAATTTGTCACTATTTTTACCTTAATCTACCTGAAATGAAATTTGTTTAAAAATTCATACGCAATTTTTATTTAGCTGCATGTAACATGTAGAAATATGGGCAAAACATAAGTCAATTTGCAAATATAACTGATTATCGCCAGGGTCATCAGGTAAAAGGGAAGATATTTACTTGTACAGTTAAATTTTACAATGACTTATGTATAGTAAAATAATGTATACTTGTTCTAAATTATTATTGGTTATTGATTAATATACTTGAAAAAAGCAACGCCTAAAAATTATAGACCTAAAAATTCCAAACTGGCAAGGGATCAAAGTTTCTCAAGAGAAAGGAAAAGTTTTTTGCCAATGATGTTTGGTATGCACTAAAATGAAAAATAATTTGATAGGAAGAGTGATATTTAGTTAGGTTTATGTAAGAAAATTATGTAAAATAACCATATTGCCCTTAGTAACAAAAATGTAAACTGAAATTTCAAAATATATATTTAAATAGAACATTGTTTTCCTTTATTGTGTTCTCCAATCTACCCAAAAAAAATAACCCTAACCAAGAGATCCAAAACTTTGCCCATATGCAGTTTATGGGTATATTCAAAACTGTAATTAGAAACAATGAATAGGTCTATCATAGTTGATAAAAACTTTTATATTCCTGAGGCACTCAAAGATTTTGGGAAAAAACTATTTTCTTACCACTACGAAAGAACATTGCAGTGCACCTATCCTCAACTTCACTCCCTTCTCTGCAATCTTGCTACTCCCCACCGATCTTGTTTCTCTTTCCCTTCATGCACAAAAATTGGTTCCAATCTTCTAGTTTTGAACTGATCTGAAGACCATCGGCTTTACGCCAACAACTTTGAAGTCTGAAACCCCATGAATATCTGTTCCAAATGCCACAGAGATGGGCAAGCGAATAGAGAAGTCGATTGAGGGGGGTGTTGCAGAAGGACCGTCGAACGTGGAGGAAGAAGATGAACGACGGCTATTTGGGAATTTCCTACCGCTGGAAAACTGGTTACTACCAAAAGTGGTTGGAAGAGAGTTCTCCATGGATGAAGGAAAATTCACAGCCGTCGGAGATCGTCTTCCTGGATAAAGGGCGCAGCAAACAAACTCACCAGTGGAAAATACCTATTTTCCATGGCAGATTTTCTGGCTACCAGACGGGCCCTTAGATATGCACAACAAAAGTACAGAATTGCGCTCAAGCAATTAGGAACCATCTTCGTGTGTCTTGAACACAATTTGCATATAAAAATACATTTTAAACTTAAAAGCTCATTAGTTTGCAGACTTAAACGTTCAGTAACCTCTTCTTTTAAAAATATATTTTAAATAAAAAACTTCAAAATAAATGCACCATGAGTCAAACCTTTATCTAAGTATAAATGCGTTATGTCAAAATGCATTCTAAACAAAATACATTCTATTAAAATATATTATCCCAACGATTTTTCAAAGGGCCACTGTATCACTTGCCCTGAACCATCATTCAACTCATACCCACTCCAATGCCTTGGCAAGAAGAGGACAAAGCCATTATAAGATAGTTTTTAATTTGGGAAAAAAATCAATGGTTGTTACTATTTATTTAATATATATATCTTATATACAATTTTAAATATGAGTTTAAAAAATATTTGTAAACACACCGAATCAATTAAATCAGATATGGCAACTTTACATTGAAACAACCAACTTCCCTTTTTTGCTTTTATTATTTTAATTGTTTTCTTTGGACAAAGAATCTCTTTCAGGGCAAAATAAGCACCAAAAGAAGAGTAGCCTCCTGTAAAATAACCTACGATTGAATGGGTGCAAGTTCCAATGTGGGGTTCATTAGCTTGACTGTGACCAAACTGGAGTTGAACTCACTACTTATAATTAAAGTATTAATTATAACAACTACCTATTCATGTAAATAACAACTACCTAAATCATACAAAAGTAACTAGCATTTAAAATTAATTAAAA
>JANTPZ010084535.1:0-23873 GCA_025593235.1 Vachellia pachyceras
TTAGAGTAAACAATAATAATTAGTATATGCTTGTGTATAATGCTTTACGGTATTGTTGGGTAGTGCTATCACTATGCTTTACGGTATTGTTGGGTAGTGCTGTCACTGGTTAGTATCGTTGCAGCATGTTAGTTAGCATTGTGGTCCTGGTTTGTTACACCCTGAGTGGTCCCATTCTATTTTATATGTATTATTTATTAAGAATTATTCTCTCAGGGTTCAGGGACTCGATGTACTATATATTGTAATTACCAGAGCAATACACAGAGTATCTTTTGCACTGTTCACACAGATTTCTTTCTAAACAGTTGAAAGATATGTCCAGACAGTTTCGACAATCCCTATCCGTAAATTGTGTTGAATAAAAAGCATAAATGTCAAAAAAAAATAGTAATTAGCAAGGTTAACGAGATAATGACTTGGAGACATCAAATAAAGATATCTTTGTTTTGCTAATATATTCAAGATATCATCCACAACGTATATCTAGATAAAAATATAACATGTACGCGTATATCTAGCTATGATCTTTGCACTACAAAGTGAATTTTTTTATTAAAAACTAGGCGTAATAAAATTTGTATTAGAAATAACATTCACCGACAATAGAAATTATACCTCACACTACCAAAGACCTTACTTAACAGTTATTTTTTTACTATGAAGGTGTTACATATTCTCTAAGCAAATACTTGATGGTTCGGTAGTGTCACATATTGTATAATGTCCTTAACGGTTCTGACACACAAAACTTCATGTGTTGAAGCTTGGCAGTGTCATTGTGAGTTATGCTGGGGTAAATGATTGACAGGTATTCTTAAATAACCGTCAAGACATCTTGACGGTTGTTCATATCAACCATCAATTAATTGGTAAATAATTGACAGTTTTACAAAATAACTGTGAATTAGTGACGCATCATTTTCTTTAAAAATAGGTTTTATATTTTCGATATATCCGCTGCTTTCAGACATGCATAGACAGCAACAATAATACGAAATAAAATTATAGGTGAGACAATGCAACATGCCAGTATACGGCAAAAATGAGAGTGTATATATACAATATCTACAAACCTTGTATATATATATGCAGTATCTACACAATTTACAGTCTACACACCTTTCAATATACGTATGGCACCTTTTAAAATTGACCAATTATATACCTACTTGTTGCTTGTGATGGGGATATCAAAAGTCATATAAGCGCATCATCATCCACTGACAGTACCCAGTAGTAGCCAACTCTTCAACAACTCCGCACAAAATTAGTAAATCACAAAATCAGACCAAAGGCGTAGGAGCTCTCGTGGCCAACCAGTGATGGTGTCTCCGCTGAAGGTGGCTTAACCATTTTTATTTTTAAATTAGCAGGTAAAATTGTAAAAACACCAATATTTGGAAATCTCTATTTTGTCGTTGGGTAGGAATATGGGATTTTCATTGTTCGTGGTAGTTTCTTGGGATTTTCAAATTCAAATGGTATTTTTAAGGGGTTTTCTGTAGAAATAATTGTTAAAAAATATTAAATTTTAAAAAATAAGTAGTATGCACACCCTTGGATATATAGCACCGAGAAGGAAGTGTCCTTCTTCAGTGGTGCCCTTTTAATGAAGTAATCTGCCAACATCTTCATGTGAAGTTGCATATACTCTTCCGTTACATAGTTTCCCGAGACATTAACCGTTAAGTATTAAGCATTATATATTCACAATTATGTTATGTAGTAGTGCTTTCCGGGATATTAAGAATAGAATCCTCCCAATTATACTATCAACCACTTGGTTAAATGATGTGAGTTCCTACTTCCTATCAGTTACGTTAACTTTAATTAGCATTTGTCTGTATCTTCTTTGCCTTTTCCTTTCACATGTGCACAGCACGCACAAGAACGTGCTTGGCCTAAGCTCCTAAACTTTAGCTTTTTATATATAGCATGATATATAAACTATCATTTTTATTGTGCAGCGCGGAATGTTGCAGGAGGCTTATGAAACATTGAGAAAATAATAAAACATTCTTTAATCAGTCTGACAACGGAACAATCAAGTCCAAAGTTACGCTTCCCATTATTTACTAGGCCTAGAAGTGAGATAATTGGAAAATTTAGGGGGGAAGGAGTTAATATAAGATTGGTTCAGTTGGTAAGAAAATTGGATCACACAACATACAAAGTTGCACTACCAGAAAAATGTCATTTAGCAACAGAAAAATCCATCACTAAATGGCTATTTTCCATCAGAAAATTTCCATTTAGCGATGAAAAATATTAGCGACCCTTATTTTAGCGACAGAAAATAGCCATTTAGCGACGGATTTTCCGTGCTAAATAACATTTTTCTGGTAGTGTTGTAAATTTAAATCCCGTTGTCGATGTGAGGATCTTATCAATGAGTGATTTATGAGTTATTGCGCTCACACACATACTCATATGTCGAAGAATTGGAATTCAAAATATTACTAGTTGTTTAGATAATAAAATTATGCTATTTAGGCCAACTTGAGTTGATAAATTTGTCCACATCTTTTTGCCTCACCACTAGTTGTTTAGATGATAAAATTATGCTATTTAGGCCAACTTGAGTTGATAAATTTGTCCACATCTTTTTGCGTCATCGTCCTTAACATGTGGACAAGACCTAACTTGACCTAACTTGGCTTTAACTCTTGTATAAACCATATGAATGATATATAAATTATCATTTTTATCGTACATTGTGTAATTTGGCAGAATGTTGCAGAGGTCTCAGTATCTCACTTTAGTTGTTACAAGCTGCATGTCTTATATAGTCACGCTTCTCATTATTTATATGGAGGATAAATATAATAAGAAAATAATATATAAATTTAGCGAACTCTGCATATAACTGTACCTTTATGTTATTGCTATATATGTATATATCAATACATAAATTAAAACTAACCTAATTTGGGTTTAATGCATGGAATAATCCATTGAGTTCGTACGTGATGTGACTAAACTGAATTTTGTGTTTTTATGCGAAGTAAAAATTCAATCACCTTGTTCTCACTATTGGAATAATCTTTACTATATGCTTTTGGAATGAAAGAAGTTGATGTAATATTGGAATTAATCCCAAATTAGCAACTTAGAAAAATGCCAAGTCATACAAAGAGATTAGTTTCTGTACAATAAATGTTGATCTCTCTTTATTTTACGCCTCTCAATATCTGCTTTTTTAAGCAAATACGCCTTTCCATATCAAAAGGAGATACTTGAAAAGAGTCAATGCTTGGGGTGTGAGCTGATAATACATTGGACGGAGCACCACATGATGCATCCAGGGAATTAAACAATATGATTAATCATCATCACACAAACACACAGAGAGAGGGAGACAGAGATAACAATAATAATAAAGTGAAGTATAGATTCCAATGAAGTTGGGAGACCTGGAGGGATGTGTCTTGTTATGGAGAGGAGAAGGAACGAGTGATAGAGAAGGAGAAAATGGATAAGCCGTGAGAGGAGGAAGGGGGAGGGAGGTAGATGGCGTATTTCCACTAATAATACCCTAAACAAAAATTGCGTGAATGAACTAACCTCTGTCCCCATTGTACCTCTCACTATCTCATTTCTACCTACCTCCTAACCTTTATTATCTTTTAGATCATGATCCAACCAACTTCATTACTTGTGTGTGCGCGCGTGTATGTGGTGAGCCCCAATAATTATAAAACCTAATTCAGGCTTGGTTTCGTACATGCTTTGATTTTAAATACATGGCTCTGTACATAACAACAAGGAATGACGACACGTCATCAGTATCACTAATCCGGTCGGTAGAATGAAAATGATTGCATTGGTGACCAAAATGAGATGTGTTTTGATTGGCAATGGAGGAGAATAAAGATTACTGATCAATGGAATCATTGAATAGGTTTTAAGTTAAAGAAGAATATAGCAATAGATCGGTTACTCGATGTACATGCATTATAAGTTAGTTGATCTGTCATGCATGGAAAACTGTAATGGGTGGTTGATAGGCATGGATAAAATAAATTAATTGTACATTGATTCTTTTTTTTTTTTTTAAAGTTTTCCACCCAAAAAGGTGCTCTGAATTTTTCATACAACCATAAGCCGTGGATAGCGGTGATAACGGCGGCACCGTGAAAATATCCTTCAGATCAGTCTCCTAGATCCCCGTCCACATTGATGGCGTTAACGGCATATCCCTTATCCTTCCCACGTCAGATTCCGCCGTCTTCTCTTTCTTCACCACTGGTTTCACTTCGATTTCAATATCCACCTCATCTCTTCTATAAGCAACTCTATTTGAAAAAGTTATATGAGGTCAAAAAAGAGTCAAGGCTTATTAAAGTTACTTAACTATATCAATATTAATAATACTATTGTATTCTTCCTCGAAGTTTCCTAGGCTTGAAAGTGGAATCACCGTAAATTTCAGAGAAAGACATTATTAATAACATATTATTTTAGAATTAGTATTATTATTATCATTTCAGGCTTAGCTATTTTGATCCGGACATTGATACGCATTAGGTTGTATTCTTCCTCCAACAACTAAAAGACATGGAGAAGAGACAATGGAATTTCAGAAGAGGGCATAGCAACAAAGGGAAATGGGTGGTGGTCGTCGTTTTCAGCCATTAAGTAAAATGTCATTGGAGGATGTGATATTCCCTTCATCCTGACCTCACTGTTTTAATCTTTATATAAATTATCATTTTTATCGTACATTGTATAATTTTGCAGAATGTTGCAGATTGTCTTAGCTGTTACAAGCTGGACGTCCTAACTAATCATGCTTCTCATTATTTAAGTATACCTTTATGTTATTATATGTGTGTGTGTGTGTGTGTGTGTGTGTCAATACATAAATTAAAAGTAACCTAATTTGGGTTTAATGCATGGAATAATCTATTGAGTTCGTGTCACACCCTTTCCTTAATCCTGCCCATTCTAAATCCCCTTAACTTATAGATGTAATCAATCTAGACAAAAGAGTCTTGCCTTTTATAAAACCCTTTTACCTAATTTATTTAGAATATGGGATTTTGTGAAGATGTTAATTAGATAGATCTACTGAGCCAAGTTTGATCTTGGAACCTATGGGTTATGGGCCCACCACACTTCCGCTCACAATTGCCTTCTGTCACATATTATGCACATAACTTATACAATCATATGTACATAATCATTTCTTATATCAAAATAAATCCTTAACTACTAATTAAACCAAAATTACATGTAAAGGAGGCTTATTCCATCTTTCCCATCATTATCCTTCATGAACCTTCTATACTTCTTTAGTCACCACTTCCTTTTTTTTTTTTGGTCACAACTTCCTTGCTTTTGAGCTACCCACCTATGTTGTATTTTGTTGAAAGGGAGGGTGAGATTCAAAAATCCCTATAGAAAGTAGAAACCACAGTTTATCATATAGTCATATATATAATTCACAATCATGCAAAAATAAGCCACATGTTCATATGATATTAAAACACATCATGAAGTTCCAGCTTTGCATACATACGGCAATAATTCACATCATGAGGTTCCACCTCTACAGCTTTGCACATCACATGGCTCGATCGGGGGAACTATCCTTAGGATTTCCTCACACCAAGCAAGTATTGTTGATAGATGCATGACGAGCGAACCGTTAGTCGCCTTGGATCCGCATCAAACATAATTTAACCGAATTAATGTAATATAGCACCAATCCGGGTCGTGTTCACTTTGAGGAGCCGAAAATGAAATTAATTCCTAATAATTAAATGCGAGTAACCTAAACTGAAATTAAAGTGCTTTTTATTTTTTTATGAAAACAATTGAAATGAATTTTGATAAAAAAATAGAAAATGAAACACTCGAATAAACGATGATAATAATCAATCCTCCAACTCAACAACATGGGCAATCATCACTTCAATAGATATGGGAGTTAAAATAATGAATTAAAGAATTATAATTAAGCTTTTAATCTAACAACCGAGCCACCTCGAATTACCACAAAATATTTTTCAAACTTCAAATTTACTAACTGCCACCAAAATAGTAAAGAGGAATTAAGGGTAATAAAACCACTACTTAATTGTAACTCTTAAATTCAAATAATAGAATTAAAGCTAGCAGAAGATTATTTGATCCAAGATTCTAAGCCATATTGGAAAATCACAAAATGTTAACTCTGAAATCAATATAAACGTCATACCAAAATATTATAATTGAAATCAAAGTTAAATCAGCTCAATATCAATTGCTAAACAATAATTCAGTCACAATAATATCCAAAATAAATCATATCAAACAATAGAAATCGTTTCAATAATTTAGAAGAACTATCCTAAGACCTAGGAATTGTTAAACAATTATTGGATAGGAAATTAAAGCGGTTAAGAACTCCCCTTTGAAGAATCAAGCTCCTGCCATTATTATTTAATCATAGAATTAAAGAACTGGCCAAGAATTTGAATTCCAGATTGCACAGCCAAGCCATCATCTTCCAACAGTGACGATAACGTAATCTGGAACAGCGGAACGATAGTAATGACGATGGCTGTTCCAGGTGTGGCGTGGATCTGTGGACGGCGCTTGGCTGTGAGAAGAATGGATGATTTGTGTGCGTGTGGCTGTGAGAAGAATGGATGATTTGTGTGTGTGTGGCGGCGGCCTATTTGGATGATGGAATGGAATTGTGTGCGGCGTCCTCGTTAGGATGATAAAATCTTGGATGGATTGGCCGCTTCCTTGTGGTGTCTGCGTGAGGGTTTTTATTCATGTGTATGTGGGCTTTCAAAGTAGAGGCCCAAAACGTGCGTCCCTGCCCATGAATTTCCCAGCGTGAATTCCCTATTCTCATCAAAGCAAACAAATAATAAATTAATAATATAATATAATATAATATAATAAGTGAAATAATATAAAATAAATGGATTTGAGTGTGGTCCTTGATTAACTCAGAATCTTAGATTTCCTAATTCAAATTCAAAATCAAGATTTACTAATTTGAATTTAGAATCTTCTAAGATTATATTGATAGATATATTAATTCAAATTTATCTTTTGATCTCAATTTCTTCTACAAATACCTTAATTTGGCTTTAATTTTCATATAATAATCATTGATCATAATTAATGCAATTAAGCTCAATAAAAGCTGAAGAATATCATTAAAATCCCCCAAAATACTGCAATTTCACTTAGTAAAATATAATTATTTCAATGGACCGTTAGTCGTCTAAGATCCACGCCAACAAAATTTAACTGAGTTCATGTAATATAGCACCAATCTGAGTTGTATTCACTTTGAGAGCAAAAAATAGTGAAATGAATTCCTAGTAATTGAATGCGAGTAACCTAAACTGAAAATTTATTTGAAATATTTCTATGTAAATGCTATGAATTAAACTGAAATTAAAATACTTCTTTTTACTTTTTTAAATAAAAATAATTGAAATAAATTTTGGTAAAAGAAATAGAAATGAAACATAAGAATAACAATAATAGGGAAAAGTCCTCCAACTCAACAACGCAGACAATCATCACTTCAATAGGTATGAGAGTTAAAATAATGAATTAAGAAGTATAATTAAACTTTAATCCAACAACCGAGCCACCTTGAATTATTATAAAATATTTTCCAAAATCCCAAATTACTAACTGCTGCCAGAATATCAAAATGGAATTAAAGATAATAAAAACCAATGCTTAATTGTAACTTTTAAATTCAAATAACATAATTAAAGCTAGCAAAAGATAATTTGATCCAAGATTCTAAGCCACCTTAGAAAATCACAATATATTAACTCTAAAATCAGTACCAATGTGATACCTTGACATTACAATTGAAATTAAAGTTTCAATCAATCCATTATCAAATGCCAACAATAACTTAATCACAATAATCTCCAAAATAAATCAGATTAAATAATAAAAATTGTTCCATTATCAAATGCCAACAATAACTTAGTCACAATAATGGATGGGTTTTTGGATGAATAAAACGAAGGATTGGGCGGCCGCGTGAATGGATGAATAAAATGGATAGTGGCGGCTATTATAATGGGTGAAGGAATGAATGAATGAATATGTGCATGTGGGCGGCGTGTTTATGGTTTCTCCTCTGGGCGTGTGGAATTGATGGATGATTTTGGATGAAAAATGAAGGAGCATGCGGCCGTCTGGATCCCCTTGCGTGTGGCTTCACATATATATATATATAGGTCATGGTTGACCTAAAAAAAGAAATAATAGTAAAAAATAAAAAAACATAGCAAGATAAAGAAACTAACACAAGAAACATAGCAACCTAATGTAATAGAGCTCACACAAGGTAAAAGTGTTTCACTCATCTCTCAAATAGGGAAATTTTCACTCAGTCCACCTAAATTAGTACCAACCATAACCTTGTAAAGATTCTAATATCTCCACCTCTAACATACCTTGAACTTGTGATCAAGGCGACTTGAAGGTTGTAATGTTGGAAAGTAAGGCCAAATGAATGGAACAAACTAACAAGTAAAATACATGAGTAGTGAATTGGTAATTCAAAATAAGTCAAAGTATAATTATGTAAGAACACCAAATGTGCAGATTTTAAACTTTCTAAACAGAAATCTTTGCTCTTCAAACCATTATAGGATGCCTTATTTCAATTTTTTTTCTTTTGTTACAACTTATTGTCTCTCTCTCTCTCTCTCTTGACTTCTTTTCTTTTGTTTTTTGCCCTTTCTTCTTCTTTTTCTTCTTTTGCCTTTTTCTATTTTTTCTTTTCTCTGTTTTTTGGCATCCGAACCCAAAAATGCAAAGATATAGATGTTCATGATATACTTTTCAAAGTGAAATATCGAATGTAACTCATGCAAAACATTTGCTAGAAGAAATGAATGAAATGAAAGTGAAAGCTCAAAGGGTGGGCAAAGGTTAAATGATGTAGCTTGTGTTTAGGTAAAGGATGATAGGCAGTACTAAAATTCAATTTTGTTCCATGTGTATCATCTAACTTATTCCCTTTAGCTCTAGGACAGACACCCTTAACATTTCTGCCAATTTCTTCTATGGCCAGTTATTGCCAAAAAATGCGCAGTCTTAGAGATTAAGAATATGGAAGATTACAAGTAGAAATCACCTTCTATCTTGATTTCTTGATGAATCTCTTCTTCTCCTTCTTGTTGGAAACCCACATCCTATTCTCTCTCTTTTTTCTCTCCACTTGACCAACTCATGTATACAAAATGTTATTGGAAAGTGCCTACTAAAAGATGGTGCACATGTGTTAAATGAAGTGAGTCTCACTTGCACTAATTGAATTAATCATATCATATCAAGGGAATTTGTAGTATTTTATGGGATTTTAGTGGCATTCTTGGGCTTTATTGAGTTTATGATTGAATTAATGATTTTAGTTGCATTGATTATGATTAATGAAATTACATGAAATTAAAGGTACCTTGGAAGACATAGGGATCAAAAGATAAATTCAAAAAGGAAAAAAAAAGACAAGGAACAAACTCTGAAATCCATTTATTTTTTATCAATTCTTCGTGGTAGTCGCTGTGAATGGTGAAGAACCTGAGAGGGATTTCTCTTCCTTCGCGGGTGAAAATTTTGAGCATTTGGAAACTTGTTATTAATCCACCTAACTACCAAGTCATAATCCATTCACATGTACTTTGAGGGCCCTATTCAAAAGAAATGAACCGTAGGGACATGATTTGAAATTCAGATAATTCTTGTGCGTGTGAGGGAGGGAGGGAGAGTACCTTGATGATTTGATTGAAGGCTTTGCTGAG
The DNA here is from genome assembly GCA_025593235.1 of Vachellia pachyceras. Taxonomy (NCBI): domain Eukaryota; kingdom Viridiplantae; phylum Streptophyta; class Magnoliopsida; order Fabales; family Fabaceae; genus Vachellia; species Vachellia pachyceras. Next base: position 9,786 of record JANTPZ010084535.1, read on the forward strand.
GTGGTGCTGATGAAGCGTGGAACATTCATCTCCTGCCGTTGATTCCCTTGAAAACGAACATGAGTTCAATAATTAGTTAAGTACTGTTTATATAAATAACATTCTCTTCTTGGGAAATGGGCCAACGATAAAGTAAGGTACAAAGAAAAGACTGAGCCAACCGATAACTTGTTGAATACTTCTTTATTACTTCACAATCGCTTCGCAACACAAACGGCATGCCCTATTTACAGGTAGGCATAGCCTTACACATAGGTTACACTCATATTTGAATGGCAAATAATGGATGATAAAATTCATGAATATATATATAGTTTATACAGTATACGATATCTAGTGCCACCAGCTGGTTAGGAACTATGAATTAAAATTGTTTGAACTTAAATATTCTTTTTAAATACATATGTTCTTTTTCAAAACAATAACATTTATCTTTAATTAATTTGTATGTGAATTCAACATACATGTAACTATGCAATTAACCAATGAGATTCTCTCTTTAATTTTCAGTGCAAGTATGAATGTATGATAGAGATCGGAAGAGCAAATGGATGGGGAAAGCAAAGGATGAGAGAGATTACACGCTGATAACATGTGAATGCGATGGTTGAATCCCCGAAGAGTTGTCCATGCTTCCAAATTCTAAACAAAATCCAAACACATATTCAGACATGTGGAAGTCTCTCACACAAGCAGAAATTATATGCTAGATATTCCTAACTTGGCAAAAATCGTTCCACTTTTAATAAACAATTTAAAATAACATTAATTATAAAGAAATAAAATAAAGCTGCTGCACAAACAGGAGAATATAAAAAAAAGAAAAAGAAAAGCAATGCCGGATCCTCTCCACGTTTTGGTGGTCGTCTTGTTGTTATCAAAGAAGTAAAACAATTCACAGGATACTTGGGATCAACATATAACCCTTATTTGTTTAATATAGTATTGTAAGTTCTAACTCAGCCCATATTTTTGCTGACGATATTGCTCTGGTAGTTGAGTCAAGAGGAGAGATTAACACTAAACTTGATATATATATAAAGAAGGACCTTGTAGTCAAAGGATTTTCAATTGAGTAAGCTTAAGACAGAATATATGCATTGTAATTTTGATAAAAGAAAAGTTAGTAGTGATTTAATTTGGAGATTAAAATGGGAGATCATTTCATAAGTGACAAAGTTAAATACTTGGGATCAATTTTATAGAAAAATGATGAAATTGATGGAGAAGTTAATTATTGTTATGAATATATTAATTATGTGGATGTCCATTGACTCTTGACCTTCTGCATCATAAATGATGTTCATAAATTGTTACAGAGAAACGAAGAGTTATACTATTGTACTATTAAGTTATAAATTGTTGTATCAATGTACGAAAGAGTTATAAATTGTTGCATCAATGTACGAAGAGTCACAATTAATATTCATTAATTGTACTATTAAGTGTGACCCTTGGAAGTCATTCTCATATGCCTATAAATAGGACTTTGTACTTGATGAATGGAATAGAGAAAACTGAATGTGCATTGCTTTACTATCTTCTCTTCTCTTATCCCTTATCCGAAAGCTCTTACTTTTATATAACACGTTATCAGCACGATTGCTTTGACGGAGGTATTCTTCCCCATAGTTACCTTAGTGATTTCATCTATTTTCTTCTACTATGCCTTTGTTTAATATCGATCTATCTGATATAATCTTAGCCACTATATGGAATTAAAGTGAATTTTTTACCGATTGTTTTAAACATCGGGTTCCATGGCTTAGATTGGAGATTATTATTGCTTTCTTATTATAATCTCATTTACAATTTCATATATATACATATATATTATTTATATGGCTTGAAGCTTTGTATATATCTGATTTTATATTAAGAAATTATATGACCAGAAGTCATATTTCTTTTAATCTAGCCAGAAGCCATATTATTTGATTCTATGGTATATGACCAGATGTCATATACATTTTACATGATATCTTATGGCCAGAAGCCATATACAACTTTTAGCCTGAAGATAAAAGGTTAAAAGTTATATGTCTTTTATTTCTGATTTTGATATAATATGACCAGAAGTCATATTTCTTTTAATATGGCCAAAAGCTATATTCATTTGATTCTATTGTATATGACCAAAAGTCATATACATTTTACATGTCTTATGGCCAGAAGCCATATACAACTTTTATCCTGAAGATAAAAGGCCAAAAGTTATATTTCTTTTATTTCTGATTTTGATATAATATGACTGGAAGCCATATTTCTTTAATTATTTAATTTTGAGAATTTATAGTCAAAAGCCACATTTCTTTGATTTCATGCTATATGGCCAGAAGCCATATGCTTTTTTATTTTCTATCTTATGGCCGGAAGCCATATATAACTTTTATCCTGTTGATAAATGATCAGATATTATATTTCTTTTTAATATGGCCAGAAGCCATATACATTTTTATATTCTATCTTATGGCCAGAAGCCATATACGACTTTTATCTCGAAGATAAAATTACCAAAAAGTTATAAATTTCTATTTTATATCTTATTAAATGGTCAGAAGCCATATAACCTTAATTTCCTATTATAAAACTGTATGGCCAGAAGCCATATAACTTAATCCTCATTTTGGCATTAATTGGCCTAAAGCCATGAGAATAAAAATGGCCTGAAGCCATGAGTTTTAATTTTGATTGTCTTAAAGGCATGAGATTAACTGTCAATAAAAGTTTTTTTGTAAATCAGGGCAAGTACACTCTAGAAATTCTGCTGGTTTTTATCTAAATCAGGGCAAGTACACTCTAGAATTGCTGCGAAAGTTTAATATGCTTGATTGTGCACCTGCTTCTACACCAATGGTGGCTGGTCGTTCTTTTTCTGCTACAGATGGGAAACCTATGTCAGACCCTTCTGTTTATAGATGTGCTTTGGGCTCTCTTCAATACTTAACCTCTACAAGGCCAGACATTGCTTTTCCTGTTAATAAATTAAGTCAGTTCCTAAGTAATCCAACTGACATTCATTTTCAGGGAGTAAAAAGAATCCTTCGATACTTAAAAGGAACTTATCATTATGGAATACATCTACATCCGTTTCATAGTCTGAAGTTGACAGGATTCACGGATGCCGACTGGGCAGCAGACCATGATGATAGAAAGTCCATGGAGGGATGTTGTGTGTTTTTAGGTAACACTCTTGTCTCTTGGTTTTCTAGAAAACAGAAAATTGTCTCTAGATCCAGCACAGAATCAGAATATAGAGCCTTGGCTGATGGAGCTGCTGAAATAAAATGGTTATCATCCTTATTATCTGAACTTGGTCTCATAATTCATCAGCCATCTTCCATATGGTGTGACAACTTGAGTGCAAATGCCTTGGCAGCAAATCCAGTTCATCATACACGAAGCAAACACATTGATATTGATGTTCACTTCATACGCGATCTGGTCCTTCATCGTGTCATCTCTGTTCGCTACATCCCTTCCCATCTCCAGCCAGCTGATTGCTTCACCAAGGCCTTACCTCCAAGCAAATTCAGCATCTTCAGGAACAAACTCGGGCTGTCTATCACACCCTCTCGTTTGAGGGGGGATGTTAGAGTAAACAATAATAATTAGTATATGCTTGTGTATAATGCTTTACGGTATTGTTGGGTAGTGCTGTCACTATGCTTTACGGTATTGTTGGGTAGTGCTGTCACTGGTTAGTATCGTTGCAGCATGTTAGTTAGCATTGTGGTCCTGGTTTGTTACACCCTGAGTGGTCCCATTCTATTTTATATGTATTATTTATTAAGAATTATTCTCTCAGGGTTCAGGGACTCGATGTACTATATATTGTAATTACCAGAGCAATACACAGAGTATCTTTTGCACTGTTCACACAGATTTCTTTCTAAACAGTTGAAAGATATGTCCAGACAGTTTCGACAATCCCTATCCGTAAATTGTGTTGAATAAAAAGCATAAATGTCAAAAAAAAATAGTAATTAGCAAGGTTAACGAGATAATGACTTGGAGACATCAAATAAAGATATCTTTGTTTTGCTAATATATTCAAGATATCATCCACAACGTATATCTAGATAAAAATATAACATGTACGCGTATATCTAGCTATGATCTTTGCACTACAAAGTGAATTTTTTTATTAAAAACTAGGCGTAATAAAATTTGTATTAGAAATAACATTCACCGACAATAGAAATTATACCTCACACTACCAAAGACCTTACTTAACAGTTATTTTTTTACTATGAAGGTGTTACATATTCTCTAAGCAAATACTTGATGGTTCGGTAGTGTCACATATTGTATAATGTCCTTAACGGTTCTGACACACAAAACTTCATGTGTTGAAGCTTGGCAGTGTCATTGTGAGTTATGCTGGGGTAAATGATTGACAGGTATTCTTAAATAACCGTCAAGACATCTTGACGGTTGTTCATATCAACCATCAATTAATTGGTAAATAATTGACAGTTTTACAAAATAACTGTGAATTAGTGACGCATCATTTTCTTTAAAAATAGGTTTTATATTTTCGATATATCCGCTGCTTTCAGACATGCATAGACAGCAACAATAATACGAAATAAAATTATAGGTGAGACAATGCAACATGCCAGTATACGGCAAAAATGAGAGTGTATATATACAATATCTACAAACCTTGTATATATATATGCAGTATCTACACAATTTACAGTCTACACACCTTTCAATATACGTATGGCACCTTTTAAAATTGACCAATTATATACCTACTTGTTGCTTGTGATGGGGATATCAAAAGTCATATAAGCGCATCATCATCCACTGACAGTACCCAGTAGTAGCCAACTCTTCAACAACTCCGCACAAAATTAGTAAATCACAAAATCAGACCAAAGGCGTAGGAGCTCTCGTGGCCAACCAGTGATGGTGTCTCCGCTGAAGGTGGCTTAACCATTTTTATTTTTAAATTAGCAGGTAAAATTGTAAAAACACCAATATTTGGAAATCTCTATTTTGTCGTTGGGTAGGAATATGGGATTTTCATTGTTCGTGGTAGTTTCTTGGGATTTTCAAATTCAAATGGTATTTTTAAGGGGTTTTCTGTAGAAATAATTGTTAAAAAATATTAAATTTTAAAAAATAAGTAGTATGCACACCCTTGGATATATAGCACCGAGAAGGAAGTGTCCTTCTTCAGTGGTGCCCTTTTAATGAAGTAATCTGCCAACATCTTCATGTGAAGTTGCATATACTCTTCCGTTACATAGTTTCCCGAGACATTAACCGTTAAGTATTAAGCATTATATATTCACAATTATGTTATGTAGTAGTGCTTTCCGGGATATTAAGAATAGAATCCTCCCAATTATACTATCAACCACTTGGTTAAATGATGTGAGTTCCTACTTCCTATCAGTTACGTTAACTTTAATTAGCATTTGTCTGTATCTTCTTTGCCTTTTCCTTTCACATGTGCACAGCACGCACAAGAACGTGCTTGGCCTAAGCTCCTAAACTTTAGCTTTTTATATATAGCATGATATATAAACTATCATTTTTATTGTGCAGCGCGGAATGTTGCAGGAGGCTTATGAAACATTGAGAAAATAATAAAACATTCTTTAATCAGTCTGACAACGGAACAATCAAGTCCAAAGTTACGCTTCCCATTATTTACTAGGCCTAGAAGTGAGATAATTGGAAAATTTAGGGGGGAAGGAGTTAATATAAGATTGGTTCAGTTGGTAAGAAAATTGGATCACACAACATACAAAGTTGCACTACCAGAAAAATGTCATTTAGCAACAGAAAAATCCATCACTAAATGGCTATTTTCCATCAGAAAATTTCCATTTAGCGATGAAAAATATTAGCGACCCTTATTTTAGCGACAGAAAATAGCCATTTAGCGACGGATTTTCCGTGCTAAATAACATTTTTCTGGTAGTGTTGTAAATTTAAATCCCGTTGTCGATGTGAGGATCTTATCAATGAGTGATTTATGAGTTATTGCGCTCACACACATACTCATATGTCGAAGAATTGGAATTCAAAATATTACTAGTTGTTTAGATAATAAAATTATGCTATTTAGGCCAACTTGAGTTGATAAATTTGTCCACATCTTTTTGCCTCACCACTAGTTGTTTAGATGATAAAATTATGCTATTTAGGCCAACTTGAGTTGATAAATTTGTCCACATCTTTTTGCGTCATCGTCCTTAACATGTGGACAAGACCTAACTTGACCTAACTTGGCTTTAACTCTTGTATAAACCATATGAATGATATATAAATTATCATTTTTATCGTACATTGTGTAATTTGGCAGAATGTTGCAGAGGTCTCAGTATCTCACTTTAGTTGTTACAAGCTGCATGTCTTATATAGTCACGCTTCTCATTATTTATATGGAGGATAAATATAATAAGAAAATAATATATAAATTTAGCGAACTCTGCATATAACTGTACCTTTATGTTATTGCTATATATGTATATATCAATACATAAATTAAAACTAACCTAATTTGGGTTTAATGCATGGAATAATCCATTGAGTTCGTACGTGATGTGACTAAACTGAATTTTGTGTTTTTATGCGAAGTAAAAATTCAATCACCTTGTTCTCACTATTGGAATAATCTTTACTATATGCTTTTGGAATGAAAGAAGTTGATGTAATATTGGAATTAATCCCAAATTAGCAACTTAGAAAAATGCCAAGTCATACAAAGAGATTAGTTTCTGTACAATAAATGTTGATCTCTCTTTATTTTACGCCTCTCAATATCTGCTTTTTTAAGCAAATACGCCTTTCCATATCAAAAGGAGATACTTGAAAAGAGTCAATGCTTGGGGTGTGAGCTGATAATACATTGGACGGAGCACCACATGATGCATCCAGGGAATTAAACAATATGATTAATCATCATCACACAAACACACAGAGAGAGGGAGACAGAGATAACAATAATAATAAAGTGAAGTATAGATTCCAATGAAGTTGGGAGACCTGGAGGGATGTGTCTTGTTATGGAGAGGAGAAGGAACGAGTGATAGAGAAGGAGAAAATGGATAAGCCGTGAGAGGAGGAAGGGGGAGGGAGGTAGATGGCGTATTTCCACTAATAATACCCTAAACAAAAATTGCGTGAATGAACTAACCTCTGTCCCCATTGTACCTCTCACTATCTCATTTCTACCTACCTCCTAACCTTTATTATCTTTTAGATCATGATCCAACCAACTTCATTACTTGTGTGTGCGCGCGTGTATGTGGTGAGCCCCAATAATTATAAAACCTAATTCAGGCTTGGTTTCGTACATGCTTTGATTTTAAATACATGGCTCTGTACATAACAACAAGGAATGACGACACGTCATCAGTATCACTAATCCGGTCGGTAGAATGAAAATGATTGCATTGGTGACCAAAATGAGATGTGTTTTGATTGGCAATGGAGGAGAATAAAGATTACTGATCAATGGAATCATTGAATAGGTTTTAAGTTAAAGAAGAATATAGCAATAGATCGGTTACTCGATGTACATGCATTATAAGTTAGTTGATCTGTCATGCATGGAAAACTGTAATGGGTGGTTGATAGGCATGGATAAAATAAATTAATTGTACATTGATTCTTTTTTTTTTTTTTAAAGTTTTCCACCCAAAAAGGTGCTCTGAATTTTTCATACAACCATAAGCCGTGGATAGCGGTGATAACGGCGGCACCGTGAAAATATCCTTCAGATCAGTCTCCTAGATCCCCGTCCACATTGATGGCGTTAACGGCATATCCCTTATCCTTCCCACGTCAGATTCCGCCGTCTTCTCTTTCTTCACCACTGGTTTCACTTCGATTTCAATATCCACCTCATCTCTTCTATAAGCAACTCTATTTGAAAAAGTTATATGAGGTCAAAAAAGAGTCAAGGCTTATTAAAGTTACTTAACTATATCAATATTAATAATACTATTGTATTCTTCCTCGAAGTTTCCTAGGCTTGAAAGTGGAATCACCGTAAATTTCAGAGAAAGACATTATTAATAACATATTATTTTAGAATTAGTATTATTATTATCATTTCAGGCTTAGCTATTTTGATCCGGACATTGATACGCATTAGGTTGTATTCTTCCTCCAACAACTAAAAGACATGGAGAAGAGACAATGGAATTTCAGAAGAGGGCATAGCAACAAAGGGAAATGGGTGGTGGTCGTCGTTTTCAGCCATTAAGTAAAATGTCATTGGAGGATGTGATATTCCCTTCATCCTGACCTCACTGTTTTAATCTTTATATAAATTATCATTTTTATCGTACATTGTATAATTTTGCAGAATGTTGCAGATTGTCTTAGCTGTTACAAGCTGGACGTCCTAACTAATCATGCTTCTCATTATTTAAGTATACCTTTATGTTATTATATGTGTGTGTGTGTGTGTGTGTGTGTGTCAATACATAAATTAAAAGTAACCTAATTTGGGTTTAATGCATGGAATAATCTATTGAGTTCGTGTCACACCCTTTCCTTAATCCTGCCCATTCTAAATCCCCTTAACTTATAGATGTAATCAATCTAGACAAAAGAGTCTTGCCTTTTATAAAACCCTTTTACCTAATTTATTTAGAATATGGGATTTTGTGAAGATGTTAATTAGATAGATCTACTGAGCCAAGTTTGATCTTGGAACCTATGGGTTATGGGCCCACCACACTTCCGCTCACAATTGCCTTCTGTCACATATTATGCACATAACTTATACAATCATATGTACATAATCATTTCTTATATCAAAATAAATCCTTAACTACTAATTAAACCAAAATTACATGTAAAGGAGGCTTATTCCATCTTTCCCATCATTATCCTTCATGAACCTTCTATACTTCTTTAGTCACCACTTCCTTTTTTTTTTTTGGTCACAACTTCCTTGCTTTTGAGCTACCCACCTATGTTGTATTTTGTTGAAAGGGAGGGTGAGATTCAAAAATCCCTATAGAAAGTAGAAACCACAGTTTATCATATAGTCATATATATAATTCACAATCATGCAAAAATAAGCCACATGTTCATATGATATTAAAACACATCATGAAGTTCCAGCTTTGCATACATACGGCAATAATTCACATCATGAGGTTCCACCTCTACAGCTTTGCACATCACATGGCTCGATCGGGGGAACTATCCTTAGGATTTCCTCACACCAAGCAAGTATTGTTGATAGATGCATGACGAGCGAACCGTTAGTCGCCTTGGATCCGCATCAAACATAATTTAACCGAATTAATGTAATATAGCACCAATCCGGGTCGTGTTCACTTTGAGGAGCCGAAAATGAAATTAATTCCTAATAATTAAATGCGAGTAACCTAAACTGAAATTAAAGTGCTTTTTATTTTTTTATGAAAACAATTGAAATGAATTTTGATAAAAAAATAGAAAATGAAACACTCGAATAAACGATGATAATAATCAATCCTCCAACTCAACAACATGGGCAATCATCACTTCAATAGATATGGGAGTTAAAATAATGAATTAAAGAATTATAATTAAGCTTTTAATCTAACAACCGAGCCACCTCGAATTACCACAAAATATTTTTCAAACTTCAAATTTACTAACTGCCACCAAAATAGTAAAGAGGAATTAAGGGTAATAAAACCACTACTTAATTGTAACTCTTAAATTCAAATAATAGAATTAAAGCTAGCAGAAGATTATTTGATCCAAGATTCTAAGCCATATTGGAAAATCACAAAATGTTAACTCTGAAATCAATATAAACGTCATACCAAAATATTATAATTGAAATCAAAGTTAAATCAGCTCAATATCAATTGCTAAACAATAATTCAGTCACAATAATATCCAAAATAAATCATATCAAACAATAGAAATCGTTTCAATAATTTAGAAGAACTATCCTAAGACCTAGGAATTGTTAAACAATTATTGGATAGGAAATTAAAGCGGTTAAGAACTCCCCTTTGAAGAATCAAGCTCCTGCCATTATTATTTAATCATAGAATTAAAGAACTGGCCAAGAATTTGAATTCCAGATTGCACAGCCAAGCCATCATCTTCCAACAGTGACGATAACGTAATCTGGAACAGCGGAACGATAGTAATGACGATGGCTGTTCCAGGTGTGGCGTGGATCTGTGGACGGCGCTTGGCTGTGAGAAGAATGGATGATTTGTGTGCGTGTGGCTGTGAGAAGAATGGATGATTTGTGTGTGTGTGGCGGCGGCCTATTTGGATGATGGAATGGAATTGTGTGCGGCGTCCTCGTTAGGATGATAAAATCTTGGATGGATTGGCCGCTTCCTTGTGGTGTCTGCGTGAGGGTTTTTATTCATGTGTATGTGGGCTTTCAAAGTAGAGGCCCAAAACGTGCGTCCCTGCCCATGAATTTCCCAGCGTGAATTCCCTATTCTCATCAAAGCAAACAAATAATAAATTAATAATATAATATAATATAATATAATAAGTGAAATAATATAAAATAAATGGATTTGAGTGTGGTCCTTGATTAACTCAGAATCTTAGATTTCCTAATTCAAATTCAAAATCAAGATTTACTAATTTGAATTTAGAATCTTCTAAGATTATATTGATAGATATATTAATTCAAATTTATCTTTTGATCTCAATTTCTTCTACAAATACCTTAATTTGGCTTTAATTTTCATATAATAATCATTGATCATAATTAATGCAATTAAGCTCAATAAAAGCTGAAGAATATCATTAAAATCCCCCAAAATACTGCAATTTCACTTAGTAAAATATAATTATTTCAATGGACCGTTAGTCGTCTAAGATCCACGCCAACAAAATTTAACTGAGTTCATGTAATATAGCACCAATCTGAGTTGTATTCACTTTGAGAGCAAAAAATAGTGAAATGAATTCCTAGTAATTGAATGCGAGTAACCTAAACTGAAAATTTATTTGAAATATTTCTATGTAAATGCTATGAATTAAACTGAAATTAAAATACTTCTTTTTACTTTTTTAAATAAAAATAATTGAAATAAATTTTGGTAAAAGAAATAGAAATGAAACATAAGAATAACAATAATAGGGAAAAGTCCTCCAACTCAACAACGCAGACAATCATCACTTCAATAGGTATGAGAGTTAAAATAATGAATTAAGAAGTATAATTAAACTTTAATCCAACAACCGAGCCACCTTGAATTATTATAAAATATTTTCCAAAATCCCAAATTACTAACTGCTGCCAGAATATCAAAATGGAATTAAAGATAATAAAAACCAATGCTTAATTGTAACTTTTAAATTCAAATAACATAATTAAAGCTAGCAAAAGATAATTTGATCCAAGATTCTAAGCCACCTTAGAAAATCACAATATATTAACTCTAAAATCAGTACCAATGTGATACCTTGACATTACAATTGAAATTAAAGTTTCAATCAATCCATTATCAAATGCCAACAATAACTTAATCACAATAATCTCCAAAATAAATCAGATTAAATAATAAAAATTGTTCCATTATCAAATGCCAACAATAACTTAGTCACAATAATGGATGGGTTTTTGGATGAATAAAACGAAGGATTGGGCGGCCGCGTGAATGGATGAATAAAATGGATAGTGGCGGCTATTATAATGGGTGAAGGAATGAATGAATGAATATGTGCATGTGGGCGGCGTGTTTATGGTTTCTCCTCTGGGCGTGTGGAATTGATGGATGATTTTGGATGAAAAATGAAGGAGCATGCGGCCGTCTGGATCCCCTTGCGTGTGGCTTCACATATATATATATATAGGTCATGGTTGACCTAAAAAAAGAAATAATAGTAAAAAATAAAAAAACATAGCAAGATAAAGAAACTAACACAAGAAACATAGCAACCTAATGTAATAGAGCTCACACAAGGTAAAAGTGTTTCACTCATCTCTCAAATAGGGAAATTTTCACTCAGTCCACCTAAATTAGTACCAACCATAACCTTGTAAAGATTCTAATATCTCCACCTCTAACATACCTTGAACTTGTGATCAAGGCGACTTGAAGGTTGTAATGTTGGAAAGTAAGGCCAAATGAATGGAACAAACTAACAAGTAAAATACATGAGTAGTGAATTGGTAATTCAAAATAAGTCAAAGTATAATTATGTAAGAACACCAAATGTGCAGATTTTAAACTTTCTAAACAGAAATCTTTGCTCTTCAAACCATTATAGGATGCCTTATTTCAATTTTTTTTCTTTTGTTACAACTTATTGTCTCTCTCTCTCTCTCTCTTGACTTCTTTTCTTTTGTTTTTTGCCCTTTCTTCTTCTTTTTCTTCTTTTGCCTTTTTCTATTTTTTCTTTTCTCTGTTTTTTGGCATCCGAACCCAAAAATGCAAAGATATAGATGTTCATGATATACTTTTCAAAGTGAAATATCGAATGTAACTCATGCAAAACATTTGCTAGAAGAAATGAATGAAATGAAAGTGAAAGCTCAAAGGGTGGGCAAAGGTTAAATGATGTAGCTTGTGTTTAGGTAAAGGATGATAGGCAGTACTAAAATTCAATTTTGTTCCATGTGTATCATCTAACTTATTCCCTTTAGCTCTAGGACAGACACCCTTAACATTTCTGCCAATTTCTTCTATGGCCAGTTATTGCCAAAAAATGCGCAGTCTTAGAGATTAAGAATATGGAAGATTACAAGTAGAAATCACCTTCTATCTTGATTTCTTGATGAATCTCTTCTTCTCCTTCTTGTTGGAAACCCACATCCTATTCTCTCTCTTTTTTCTCTCCACTTGACCAACTCATGTATACAAAATGTTATTGGAAAGTGCCTACTAAAAGATGGTGCACATGTGTTAAATGAAGTGAGTCTCACTTGCACTAATTGAATTAATCATATCATATCAAGGGAATTTGTAGTATTTTATGGGATTTTAGTGGCATTCTTGGGCTTTATTGAGTTTATGATTGAATTAATGATTTTAGTTGCATTGATTATGATTAATGAAATTACATGAAATTAAAGGTACCTTGGAAGACATAGGGATCAAAAGATAAATTCAAAAAGGAAAAAAAAAGACAAGGAACAAACTCTGAAATCCATTTATTTTTTATCAATTCTTCGTGGTAGTCGCTGTGAATGGTGAAGAACCTGAGAGGGATTTCTCTTCCTTCGCGGGTGAAAATTTTGAGCATTTGGAAACTTGTTATTAATCCACCTAACTACCAAGTCATAATCCATTCACATGTACTTTGAGGGCCCTATTCAAAAGAAATGAACCGTAGGGACATGATTTGAAATTCAGATAATTCTTGTGCGTGTGAGGGAGGGAGGGAGAGTACCTTGATGATTTGATTGAAGGCTTTGCTGAGGTGGTGCTGATGAAGCGTGGAACATTCATCTCCTGCCGTTGATTCCCTTGAAAACGAACATGAGTTCAATAATTAGTTAAGTACTGTTTATATAAATAACATTCTCTTCTTGGGAAATGGGCCAACGATAAAGTAAGGTACAAAGAAAAGACTGAGCCAACCGATAACTTGTTGAATACTTCTTTATTACTTCACAATCGCTTCGCAACACAAACGGCATGCCCTATTTACAGGTAGGCATAGCCTTACACATAGGTTACACTCATATTTGAATGGCAAATAATGGATGATAAAATTCATGAATATATATATAGTTTATACAGTATACGATATCTAGTGCCACCAGCTGGTTAGGAACTATGAATTAAAATTGTTTGAACTTAAATATTCTTTTTAAATACATATGTTCTTTTTCAAAACAATAACATTTATCTTTAATTAATGTGTATGTGAATTCAACATACATGTAACTATGCAATTAACCAATGAGATTCTCTCTTTAATTTTCAGTGCAAGTATGAATGTATGATAGAGATCGGAAGAGCAAATGGATGGGGAAAGCAAAGGATGAGAGAGATTACACGCTGATAACATGTGAATGCGATGGTTGAATCCCCGAAGAGTTGTCCATGCTTCCAAATTCTAAACAAAATCCAAACACATATTCAGACATGTGGAAGTCTCTCACACAAGCAGAAATTATATGCTAGA
>JANTPZ010084537.1:0-11226 GCA_025593235.1 Vachellia pachyceras
TTTGGATAAGGCAGCAGTAGAGATTGAATCTGACGTTAAGATGGGAGGATCACCAAGTCCATGGAAGCTCTGCACAGTCACACAAGTACAGGAACTGAAGGCCGTAATTCGGTTGTTGCCAGTATGGGCATTACTGATAATCTTTTCAACTGTATACAGTCAAATGAGCACCATGTTTGTTTTACAGGGAAACACAATGGACCAACACATTGGCCCTCACTTCAAAATCCCATCAGCCTCCCTCTCCCTCTTTGACACTCTCAGTGTCATCTTCTGGGCTCCCGTATACGACCTCATCATTGTCCCCTACGCAAGGAAGTTTACTGGCCATGAGAGAGGATTCACACAGCTTCAAAGAATGGGCATAGGGCTCGTGATCTCCTTTTTCTCCATGATTGTTGCTGGGATTTTAGAGGTTGTTCGCCTCGCCATGGTTCGGAGGAACAACTACTACGACCTCGAGTACATCCCCATGTCGATCTTCTGGCAAGTTCCACAGTATTTTCTGGTTGGGTGTGCTGAAGTGTTTGTGAACATTGGTCAGCTGGAGTTTTTCTATAGTGAAGCACCTGATGCCATGAGAAGCTTGTGCTCAGCTTTGTCCCTCACAACCAATGCATTAGGCAATTATCTGAGCACTTTGCTTGTTACTATAGTGACCAAAGTGACTACAAAACATGGCAAACTTGGTTGGATCCCAGATAATCTTAACAGGGGCCATCTTGATTATTTCTACTGGCTCTTGGCCATTCTCAGCCTGCTGGATTTCTTTGTCTTTGTCTGGGTCGCTAAGAGGTATACGTACAAGAAGACCACTACTTGATGTGCTTCAAGTTAAGTCCTGCTAAATTCTTCATTCCTTGCATTACTGGGAAACTTCAATGGCTTATTAGACATCAGTGACTTTGTTTCTTTTTTTAAATTATTGTTAGTTGGTTATGGTCGAACATGTCAAACTGTATATATTTTATTTGAGGAGTATTAGTTGTTATCATTAAAGATTGCATTGATCTTAATTTAAGCCACCCTTTGCTGGAAGAGTGAACATTTTTCTTTTCCTGTGACGTTGAATATCACTACAGATAATTCCGCCTCTAGGAGATAATCTGCACCTTAAGTTGTGTATTTACTTCCATACTCGAAAGTCACAAATAAAATCATTGGTAAATGACGAAATTTGTATGACGTTTGTGAATTGAATGTTAATAAAAAAAGTAGGTAGGAATTATTGATTTCAAAAATTAGGTTTGTGACATCGCCAACCTGTGTGTAATGTTGTTGGAGTTATTTTAATGGTATCCAGTTTTTATTTAAAAAAAAAAAAGTTCGTGTCCCCGTTTGCTAAAGAGTGTTTTTTTATCCATATGAATTATTTTTTTTATACATATTATCCATATGAATTATGGATTTCTCGTGGATCAGGTGCAATTTTTCATGCTTAGGACAAAAACGGGCGCGGGCCAAATCATGGAAAATACCTGATTATGGCCCGCTGGGCCCAATCACGTATAATCGGGTTGCAAAGACCTCTATTTATGGGCCGTGATAACTAACAGTGATACAGTAGAATCTCTACACGGCTAGTCGGCTACACCTTCGATCACATTCTTTTTTTTAAAAAAAATTACATATAATCTTTTTTTGCCAGAAAAAAAATCACATATAATCAGACTATATTTATAATAACCTTTTCGTGGGATAATTTTTTCAATTATAACAATTTTTTTAAACAACTCTAACTCAATTATTAAATGTTTACTTTGAACAATTCAATATTTAGGTAAGTTTGTCATTACATTAGAAGATGTTTAAGCAACTAAACATAAAACCTCTAACACATACTTATTCCGTATATATATTAATATGAAAACTTTAAAAGGACGGAGTAAAAACAAAACTATTGGTCACCGGTGGAACTGAGTTGCATCACTAAACACTCGATATTTGAATCCAATTATTTATTTGTTTATTATTATTGGCTATATTAATGTGAGAATATATTGCTGTAAATTTATGCCATTTGGTTTTCTCCCTCCGTTATGGGAGCTAGGTACGACAGTCATCGTCGGAAGTCGCGTTTTCTTGCACTGCCATTCTCTACGGTGGTGAAGAAGAGATCCTATAGCCTTTGTCCGCCCACTGTGATGAAGAGTAGAAAGAGTGGTCTCCTTATTGCACATTGCAATAAGAAGGCAGTGAGAATAGTGTTCGAAGCAAGGAGGTTAGGAGGAAAGATGAGTGTAGAGTGTTCAGACCGTCAACATGAGGAACAAAAGATTGATCTGATTACCGAGAAGAATCCAAATGCGCTGACAGTGATCCAGATGACCAGAAAAGATTGGAATCTGGAGGAGAAGGAAGATATGGAATCAGTCTATTAGAAGGAATGAAAATGTTGATGGATGACTTGTTTTGGAGAATTGGTAATGGGACGGAAGTAAGGATTTGGAGAGATAGATGGGTAAACGGAATGGATGGAGTGCTAGCTGATTGGATAAATGTTCCAGAGGAGAAGCAGAAATGGAAGGTAGCAAATATAATACAAAATGGAAGATGGGTAGTGGAGAGGCTAAAGGGGTTGGTGCCAGAGGAGATTGTAAATCAAATTGAGCAAATACCACTCAATTATACCCAGAAAAATGATGAGGTAATTTGGGAAGGGACAAGAAATGGGAAATATGCTGTTAAGAGTGGATACCATCGTATGAAAGCTAGAAGGAAGACAATGCATAATAAGGCAAGCTCTTCTGTTCAGGTACCCAAGGAAATGTGGAACCAAGTGTGGAAGCGGAAGGTGCTACCAAAAAGTAATAATTTTATATGGAGATTCTTAGTGGGAGCAGTACCAGTGAAGGAAATGCTGCTTAAAAGAAAATGTTGTCCATCAGAAGTGTGCCCAGTTTGTGAGAAAGAGCCTGAAACATTGGAACACGCTCTATTTTTATGCCCCTGGACAAGGGGTGTATGGTTTGGCAGCAGGTTAACACTGAGATTCGAAAAGGAGAACATAAATAATACGTGGGAATGGTGGGTAAAGAGGATAACAGTAGAAATGATACTGGATGAGCATCAGCTAGCCCACTTTGCATGGGCACTGTGGTTGATTTGGAAGGAGCAAAACCGAACGGCTTTTGAGTATAAAGTTCCAGATCCAGTAGGGTTGATTCATGCGGCTGAAAAAGCAGTGGATGAATACTGGAAGGTAAAAGGGTGGACCTTGGAGGATAGAGAGGTTGCTGCAACAGAGGTAAAATGCAACGGTTCAGGTACTGTTACAATCAATTGTTATGGGTCTTATGCAATAGATATGGCTGCTATTGGTATTATATGCAGGAACGAAGAGGGTGAATTCTTGTGGGGGTTTGCTGAAAGAGAGAAAGCAGATTCAGCAGTAGTGGCAGAAACACTTGCATTAAGAAAGCACCAAGACTCAAGAAGGAATTTGACAGTACCAAACAATTATTGAAGTGGATTGTGATGAGGTGTTTCAGTGTTGTAAGAAGAAATCAACCGAAGGCGTGGATTGAAACGGAAGATGGGAGATGCAGGAGATTATTTACATCTTAGCTGAAGTCACAAAAGTGGAAGTTACTCTGGTTCCGTGAAGGGGTAATGGAGCAGCTGACTGGATAGCTGTGGGTTGTAATAAAGGGATGTGTCCTGTAGCATGATGGGTGTAATAAAGTGATGGCAGAGAGGAATGTTGCGGCTCAAGGATTGAAGGAAGGCATCGGATAATTAAGAGGTAATTGGATATTCTATATAATATAGTGATAACTTACAGGTTTTTATGCGTTATGATTTTGTGATACATGTTATAAATAGAAAATTGTTTTTCTGTTTGAATGTGAGATAGGCTGTAATAATACGAGAGTTTATTTGATTTTGACTACTAGGGTGTGTATTTTCTTTTTCTTTTTTTAGTTTGATGAACTAGGCCTGTGTTTAAGAATCATACGGTGGAAGGAGTTACTAATTCGAAATATTTTTACTGATTTCGAGATACTTTTATGAATTTTAAAATAATTTTTAATAAATTTATTTTAATTTATATGAGATGGGAAAAATTGTTTCCCAAACAGCTAATAGGTAGCTTTTTTGAGAGTTTATCTAGTTTGGTTGATTAACGTCTATTAACGTTTGTACTAAAATTTTCGTGATTAATAAAAATTATTCTTTGCCGATGGAAATATGAGAATATCCATCTGATATCTCCATCATCATCTTCAAACTCGAATGGATAATGCGGAGAGAAGGAGGGGTTCCGAATAGCTTCAGCGGCAAGCCAAAATCTGCAGCTCCCAAACATCTCTTTCTGTTTGGATGAAACGATGATCGGCGTCAAAGCGATTAACCATTCCTTCATGCCTATTTGGGACAGTACTCTCTACTCGGCCAGATTTGCCAGCACCACCAGAACTTCCATTTCGTGCCTCTGCAAGTCGAGCGATTCAGATCCCCAATCTCCTCCTCCGCCTCCGCCTGAAGGAGATGCTGGCAGCCAAGAGCTTCTGGCTAGAATCGCCCAGCTTCAGGCTCAGAAGGTTCGCCTCACTGATTATCTGGATGAGAGATCTGATTATTTAACCAAATATGGCGAGGAAGCCATCGCTGAGCTTGACAAAGTCGGAGAAGATGCTCTCAAGGGCTTGGATGAAGCTAGCGATAGAGTATGTCTCTTGTTCTAAACTCTAAATCCTGTTCCAGATGGTAATAGACACTCCAAAGTTCTTTTTTGTTGGTATTTTTTTTCACGCAATTTTTTATTTATTCTCATATTATTAAATACCATATTTTTTTCAAAATTTTACACCACTAATTAACTGATTTATTTCATTTACTTAATTTTCCTAGATTAGTCATGTAACTCGCGTATTAAGACTAAATGTAATATTATATATATTGAAATGTAATAATAATCTATAATGAATCAATATTATAGCCTATATTAACACACAGGATACAAAAGATACTTATAGCAAATTATAGAAGGAAAAAATACTTTAAGAGACCAAATAGATATAAGGAAGGTCATTATAGTAAAAAAATAGTTAGATATCAATGACTTCTGCAACTTTTTTTTAGAAACATCTTTATAATCAAGTTAAAAAAAATGATATCTTCTTTCTCACCATATTTTTCCAGACTGGGGGTGAGCTGGAAGGGAGTCATAAATCATTTCTTAAATTTGATAAAGAGCCTCATATTAATTACGATAAAGAGTTGTGATAAATAAAATCGAAGGCAATAAACAATACAGTTTTAACTTATTTCTTAAGTTCTGTATAATATTATTAAAAATGTGTTAAATTGGTTTTAATTCGACAGATTAGTCAAAAGTCAAAACTAAAATTGTGAGGAAGAAACAAATTAATATAGTTTGCTGAATAGTACAATATCTGTTTCTGAATTATGTGCAGATAACGGCAAACATAGAGAGCCAAATGCTAGAGTTTGAAGAATTTGCAGAACTGAACAGAAGAGAGATTGAGCAGAACGAAAACAAGCTAGTTGATTTTGAGGTTCAAATGGAGGATGACAGAAACGAAGGTCTGTTCTTTAAGAATCTGAGGCAAAAAGAAGCAGCTGTTGACAAAGAGAAAGCCAAAGAAGAAGCAGAAAAGATCAAAGATGTGACCAAAGAAAAAGCTGGAAGCAGAACCAGAAAGAACATTTACTTGTTCTTCATTGGCCTCGTTACTTTTGGGATTGTGGATTCTATTTCTTCTTCTTCCTCACTTATTGATTGGAGAAAAGTTGCAGCTCTAGCAGCCATTCTTGTGGCTTTAGTTTCTCAGTTCATCTATGAATAGAACCTGTCATCAGAAACCAATACAGCATCACAAGACAAGAAGGGCAACCAAGATGATGATGATGAGGAAGAAACTAGATGAAGTGCATGTATTGTTCGCTGTGATTCATTGTAAATAGGAAGAAGGAAAAAAGCTCATATCCTTTTACTTCTTGTGGTTTATTTCTTCCATCGTTGTGCAACAGAACAGCTCTTACTCATCATTCTTCCTTGTAGCATATTGGGTATACTAGATATTAAAGTTTAACAAAAGACAACTAAAGAAAGGGTAAGATAAGAGTAAAGAGGAGAGAAGAAGTGAATTTGAGAGTAGCATGCATTCGTTTGGATTCTTTTGTTTAATTTTTTGTCATGAAGAAATTATTATTTATTTTTTAATTACGTTAATGCTGAGATTCTTGTAAGCAACAAATCTAGTGATTAGTCTCTAAGTGCTTGGTTAAGAGATAAAAAAAAGAATACAAAGTGGTCATATTTGTTGATTCCTAGCTTATCAAATTCATGCATGATTCAAAATCTTAACCTTATGGTATGAAAGCTCTCCTGCAAGTGAAAGGTCATAGGTTTAATCTAATTTGTAATATTAGGTTGTCAATGTTGCATATTTGGTTAAAAATTAAAAAAAAACAAGAATCATGCATGCTATAAAAATGGGTAAGCAAAGATCCAATTCAAATTCTAATCTTTATTAGGGAGGTTGTTAAAAGGAGTTTCTATGATCAACCATTTTGGACAACTTAAAGCTAATTAAATAGGATCTGTCACATTCCAATCTTATGGCTTTGAGCTGCATACTTCTAGATGAGTACAAGGGTAGTTTAATTAATGAAATTCATCAATTCAGGTTTTAGAATTTTGCAGACATGAGTAAATATAATCTACTGATTCGAGAGTTTTCCATATCACAGTATTTTTCTCTTCTTTTCGTGAAAACAAAAATACTATAAAATCCTCATTCTTCTATTAAAAGAAATTGAGATTTACAAAAGAATTTTCTAGTTCAAAATGAGACATGGAATGGTGGAATAGAGATTAGCGTAAATAAATACATTGAGCAGATTACTTCTTCTCCTCTTGCCAAAATGAGGCCTAATAAAGTTAAGCCATCCCATCGTTTGCTTTGTTTATGTTATCTTCGCCATTGAGCAAAATGTTGGGATTTTTTTAATTATTATTTTTCCCTTAGCTTTTTGACTTCTGTGGTAAGCACTTTGCAATTGGATTTAGGCATAACGATCTTCCCTATTGAACCATGATGATCACTAGATTTAGCTGTTATCGTGGAGTTCTTTCTTTTTAAAAACAAAAAAAAGACCCATTTGGCAGTGCATGCATACCATTCAAGAGCGAAAAAAAAACTCCAACACTGAAAATGGCATATTTAGAAGTTTATGCATGCCATGTACCAAAAAAGCGAAGTTTATGGATGTGGATAAATGATAGATCATGGTCCCGTTTGGAAACGCGGTAAATAAGTACTTTTACCTAATCTGAGGTAAATATGTAGAGAAGATTATCTCGTTTGACGAAAAAACAATATTGAATGTGTGGTTGGCTTTTTCAAACATCACAAACAAACCCCATATTTCTGTAAATATCTTAAGATTGAAAGTATGACATGATTCTGATAAGTTTTTAGAATTCAACTTACTAAAACTTTATTGTTATAAAAACACATGAAGTTTATGCATGCATCAACGTGATTGAAAAAAAAATGGAAAACTGTGGAAATAAGAAACCCTGTCGTGCATTGGAAATAGATATTAATTACATCCGCCTGGTCTTGAGGACTGAGAAGGGTAATAATATTTCTTTATGCACATTTAAAAATTAAAATCCGAAATCGTAAGTTTCATTTTCTTGAGTTTGACCCGAAAATGATGAGCCCAGGGAGGTTAGGTCATGTTGGGCAATGCAGGTTCTAAACCCAAGAGAGTAAAACCTGTAGGTAACGCCTATCTCAATCCTTAAAAGTCCACCATTTCAGTTTCCATTTTACTAACAACTTTTTCTTTTATCCGCCGTTCCTAGTACAACTGACAAAGGGATTGAATTAATACTTTCATCAAAAGGGAAAGAGTTCGATCCTGGGGAGTATCACTTTGGTATGGTTTAATTGCAGATCTTAAAGAGGTCTCACCACAGCTTAGTGAAGTTACGTAAACATACATGCTGAGACTAGACATAAAGAGCTTGTTTGGCACGCTCCATCACCAGTAGGGATATGTTCGAATGGATTATAAGTTAGGTGTTCTGCTCTTGAATTGTAGGTGATCCCGATCCATTTTCTAAAATTTTTGTAAGAAAAACAACTTTTTCTTTTCTATCCATATAAATGTAAACTTGCTGCCCTATTTTTTTTTTATTTACAGTAAAAGATTTTAGAATTTGACGACCCCAACTCTATCCTTAGATGGCTCTAATCGTAACTGAAGGCGACAAGAGATTTAAGTCATTCCTCTTTGGTTTTAAATGGAGACCGACCAAACCAAATCTTTTGTACTTCGGCCTTCCCAAAGAGCAGTTTTTTTTAGTTTTGCCAGAAATTGCGTGCTTTCCAGAAGAACATCCCAAGTCAATACAATACGATGAAACGCATACTTGTTCTTCAATGGACGCTTGAATTTGAAAGCGCATTAACATTCTCTGTTCTCACAAGCTAGTGAAAAGGAAAAGCACATTAGTAGATTTATCAAGTCAGTGCTTGAATTTAAAGTGATTTTTACACAAGTTACGGTAAATATATAAAAGGAGTTTTATCTCATCCTACGAAAAGATGTTTGTTAATTGATTCTTGTAGTCTTGTAACTGTTTGTCAAAACGTTACGAAAATATGTATCAAGATTTATCTTCTCACAAAATATCTAATACCATATCAAAATCGGTCATGAATAACTTCATTAGGTATCAACGCATATGTGAAATTAAATTATGCCTTTAAGAGAGCTATCTCATTACATATGCAATGAAAGAAATCTCCTTCATGTTTCTCAAGATTGGAGATTCTAACAAAACTGTCAAGACCACTCATGATTAACTTCATTAGCTATCAATAGGCGATAATCCCATTGAAAGAGACTAACTACTTAATCATAATAGGCTTATTTGGATAGTCCGTTATCTCTAATCTGAATTCGAATTTATATGAATGCATATAAAATATTTTATCCTTAATTAAACCGATAATAACAGTGATATAAAAAAAAACTTTATTAGGTTTCAAGATCTGAGGTTCAAGCAAAACTACATCTCGTGTTCCGGTGCCATGTCAGAAACTATAATAGCTTTTCAATAGTAAGAACCATGGGCAAGAAGACAATTAAGGAGAAGAGGGGTGACAATTATATATATCAGCAACAAGAGGGATAAGCATCAAGCAACTACTAAAATTTCCATACCTAATAAATTTTTACATCAAGGAAGGGGAAAAACAGAAGTTAACAGATGCTGTTGACTTAACATGTCTGTTGCAGTCATATTCCCCCGTTTCAAGTTAATCATCAGTCGCTCCTACGCAAATCTGCAAAATTGTTGTTCTTTTACAAACATGGAGGGCCAACCTTCTGCACTCTTATTTCTATGTATCTTGTAGCAGTTTGTCTTCTTCTCCTTACTCTGTATCCCGCCTATCTTATGTCCACACACCTTTTCCTGTATCTTTCAGCTCCATCCTTGCCCACATCCTACATCACTAAAACCACACAAACAGTTCAAAATTTAGTTCACACTGTACACAACAAAACCATAAAAGAAACCCAAGTCATAATATCAGATGGGGGGGGACACATTTTGCTGCAGTATTTGAAGAGATTTTAAATTGCGGATATATATTCAAAGATCTACGCATTCCTTCAGTTTAATCCAGCCTGGAATTTACATAGATGTGCTGATATAGCAAAGCTAAAGTGTTTTTGTTGGGACCATGGTCTGGGGTAAGTCACATGTAATAAAGTGTGCTTAATGGGTGGAAAAGAAAAAGGGACTTAGCCAGAGGCACAGTATTATACTCAATAACAATCTATGACGAGAAGCAGAACAAGGTGGCATGAGCCCACCTTGTTACCACTTTTGCAGGAATGTATAACATGCAAAAAGAAAATTCAACTAAAAATCCTTCACAATTACAAGCCTCAGTTATAACCTTACACAACAACCAGCTAAACTTTTGCAGTATAGAGAAAGAAAATGAAACCAAATCGTTCTCATATTGATATTTTCAATAGCTCCAGTATGTCCCATGCCTTTAGTGGGAACAAGAGGAACTGATATATGAAATAGTAGGCAAAGAATCATGCCACAGAGAGCAGCATTTTTTAGAGCAAAATGGACATTGGAAATTCCGGTTATCAAAGAAAAACTGAAGAAGCATGCGCTGTGAAAGAAAAATGCAGGCTGCTTTATCCAACCAACCAACCAACCAATACACAAGCATAGGTTGTTTACACAACGAATGGAGCAAAATTAACTAACATCAAACCAAACAAAACCTTATGGACCTTCAATTTTTAGTACAATCGAAGTACACTCCTTGCAATAGAATGTGCCTGGTTCGATCTGCTTTTCACGAATCCATTCCTCCGGCTGCCTCTCAGCGGCGTCAAGTAGAACCTTAAGAGACCATTGTCGAAACGGTTAGGAGAATACCTAGCACTTCGATTCCTTTCCAATACAAACTCATCTTTAGCCTTCTTTCCCTGTCCATTATTAGCCTGAACGCCGTTCATCCTCAAAGAGCCACTAAATGATCCACCAATGCTCTGTGCATTTCTCCAGCTCACACTGCTATTACTTCGAAACACCTTTGCATTGAAGGTAGCTCTGGCATCTCCATTACGATTCCCTCTCAAGTCTGGCCAAGATTCTGAGTAAGAACGCTCAACCCCATTAGCTCTACTATACCTATCTTCATTTTCATCTTTATTTCCTCCTCTGAAAAAACTCCAAATGTTCCAAGCCTTGCTCCACCGGCCAGACTTCTTAGACCCTTTCCTGTCACCACTCCCAATAACAGATGCAGTGTCTCGAAAACCCATGTCAAAGGTCTCAGAACAATCATCTCTCATAGAATTCGAGTTTGAATCTCTCAATTCTCTATCAGCGAAAACCATTTTTTGGCCATGCAAGTGATCAACAGACGCAGGAGTCACCTTGGCGTTTGATACTGGCTTCAATTCATCCATCTCCGCCACCACTGCTGCAGCAGTTTTCCTAATCGAATTGGACCTATCAAGGCTCTTCCTTCTCCTAGAATCTGAATAGTACTCTTTGGTCTGTGCGGACCCACCAGGAGCCATATCATTTTCACTACTCGCATTCGTGGGTTCTTCAGTTAGGATGTGGGTATCCGTCCTCATCACGGGCACCGGATCATCTTCCACCACAGAAAGCATAGTGGGCATCCTCGGAAACGTTCT
>JANTPZ010084540.1:0-14368 GCA_025593235.1 Vachellia pachyceras
GTATGATAAAGTTGAATTGGATCTTTCATAAGTATAAAAGTCTGTGAGGCCTCTCTTGTTGAGTAAAAGACAACAAAAAGGAAAAGTTGGATGGAAAGAAAGAATATGAGTTGGTTTTATCCTTAATTAAATGCATTCCACTTAAAGCATGAAAATTGGGATGAGATAAATATAAAGAAGCAAGTTTCATTTAGGGAGTACTTGGTATTTTCAATGTGAGCCTGATCACATGACTCAAGATTAATTTCATGTAGCTTCCAATGTCACATACAACAGCTAATTCATGCATATTTATTAGTAAATTTTTTATACATATTTATTAGTAATTTGAATGTGAGTATTTTAGTTGGGGTTATTGGGCTAATAGGGCCCAATTTTACTTTACAGTGGGCCATTGGGCTTGGGGTTTGTCTTCACTTGAAAAATCAAGTGAGGTTAAAAGGGAGCAGCTTTCTACTGTAAAATAATGATGTGGGGACTACAAAAACAAATGATGATGTGGGAAGAGCGAAAAAATGACCTTTCTAAAAAGATAGGTTATGATTTTCTTGTCGCTGTTTATTCTTTTTATTCTCATTTTATATCAAATAGGCCCTTGAAATGCCACTAAACCAAATCTAAGGATCCTACTAGAAGTTGGATTGCAATTTGCAAAGGAAATCACAAATTTTTTAAAAATAATAATCATATAGATTGTATAATTTACATCAACTGCAAATTTATTCTCTGAAATTTAATTTTTTTTAAAAAAACCACCTATTGCTTTCAAATCAACATTTAAATCCCTAGTTCTGACAATCACTCGAATTCTCAAGTTTATATTTTCTAGAACAATATCTTCATCTGAGTATCATCCCCACAACTTTTTTTTTAAAGACCTGTGTTAAGGCATTGAATTGACTGTGCCCTCACGGAAATTATATATCACTTGGCTGCCGTTTGGGATCAAGTTGGTGTAAACTAACAAAGAAACCAAATAATCACACACATCAATTCTGTGTGGTAGGTTAAAAGAAACAAAGCAGTAAAAAAAAGTTAGAAAGAGGAGAAAGGAAGGGGCAGCTTTATAGATGAGAAGTGTCTGTTTTATGATTGAAATGAACTTTGGTGGAATGGCATATAATAAATGGTTGAGGCTGAGAATGAAAGGCATGCATGCCCCCTCTCTTCTTTCACTTCTCATTTCATCATTCCTCCTCTACTCTCTCACTCTAGACTCTAATCTCTCCTCTTCTTCCAATGCATCGATTGCTCTTGCTTTATCACTCATTTAGAGTGGACCCCATACATTTATATCAACTCCAATATGGCTTAAACTGTTCACAACCTGTAGATATCTCAACTCTCGTTGGTAACTTTGTGGTTCAATGATGATGTGCGCTCACTCTCACTGTTATAGATCATAGGTTTGATCCCGCATGCTACCACTTGAAACTCCTTTAAAAAGAGAGAGGAAGAGATAAGAACCAGAAATATCATAATTCCAAAATGATGCAGACAAATGATTTAATTTCTATAAAGTTGAATAAATTTTATGTTTTTAACAGGTGAGTTGGGTTTGAGATACTCACCTAGGTCTAAATATACCTCTGAATTCAAAGAGAGTTTATAAAGATATTTACACTTGCCAACAAAAAAAAAGCATTATAAGAAATTTGTGTTTGAGATCAAAACATGCATCTGACATGTTTAAAGTTTTGAGATCTTCATTCCTATGTCAAAGCTCAAGGGTTCCCAATGGACAATAGTGGTCGGTGTAAATGGAGCCAGACTGGGTTTGCCAATTACGAGACATTATAATTAAGTTTAATTTCTAATTGTTCTTTTACTATGGATAATTGAATAGTTTCTTGCCATTTAACCTATCCCTGTTATCATTTCAATAGCTGTAATTCATCATTATAGGCTTTATAGAAGCTTCACGTTCTTAAACTTAATTAGGCATCATATAAAGCCTCAAGATCTAATTGAGAGATATTTTACTTCCTCTTTTGTTAAGAATCAATTCTAGAAAATGGAGAGACGACTCATTATGTGCAAATATCTCTTGCACATTATGAAATAGAAGACATCCCACAAACAGTCATCCAATTCCAGGAAAAATGGTTGTTTGTGATATAAAAAAAAATGAATTGATTTTAAGGAGAAAATATGCATTCAACGAAGTAACAGCTAACTAATGAAAAGAAATTTCACATAAGAACCCTAATCTAAAATTACAACATCATCTGTCCAAGCCATTCCCAGAAAATCCAGTCCATAAGGACACAGAAAATTGCTAGGCCCCTTGCAAGAGGGTCACGCCCCCATGAACATTTAACGTTTTGAAGGTTGTTTAAATTACATTGAACCATTCAATTCAGAGACAAATATTGAAACTTTCAAGTTCTAGAACAATGGCTTCCATCAATGGCCTCTCAAAAGGAGACTCATGGGAGCAAAGCAAGGCCATTTTCGTGAGCTTCACAGCCTCATGTTCAATGAATCTGCCATGGAGATTTGGGTCAATGAGTTCCTGAAATCTGGAGGACTCTGCAGCAAGGCGCATTGAGCTAGTGATCTTCCTTTTCCCCGAGAGGATTTGGAAAAGAAGCACCCCAAAAGCATACACATCGCTTTTCTCTGTGAACCTGCCGGTGGTTGTGTATTCAGGAGCTAGATAACCCTTTGCTGCAGAAGCCTTCAGTACTGAGAAGACCATGTCATCAGTAAGAAGATTGTGAAGACCAGAATCCAAAAGCATTGGACTGCATAGCTGATTGATGAGCACTTTCTCAGCTGAGATGTTTTGGTGAACAAGGGCTGGCTTGTTTGGTTTGTAGGCATGTAAATATGCTATTCCTGTTTAAGACAAGGTTCAGCTGACATGAACTAAAAAGTACTTGAGAGTTAAGAAATGAAGATATAATTCACAAATTTGTTAAAAAATCTGCACAGGTTTAGGGTTTAGTAGTGGAAAGTAAATTTTTTTGATCAAGTTAGGACAAGAGGCTAACCTTCAGCAATGCCTTTAACAATAGAAACTCTAGTTGACCATTCGAGTACTTCTCCTTCGCCTTTGTTGACATCAAGATAGCACGAAAGATTTCCGTTATGAACAAAGTCATAAACCAGAAAGCACTCGCCTCGCCCCCTTGAGCAACAAAATCCTCTCAACTTCACTAAATTCTCGTTCCTCAGCGACGTCAAGATGTGTAGTCCCTTCAAAAACTCAGACTCATTGCTCTTGCAGCTCGTTTTACTAATTCTTTTAATGGCAACAATAGATCCATCTCTTAACATTCCCTTATATGTTGCACTGAAGATACTCTTACCCAACAAGTTCAACTCCGAGAAATATTTAGTGGCAGTCTCAACCTCTTCCAAGTTGAACCTGAAACTATGGAACACATCATAGCTATCCCCCATGAAATTCCTGCTTTCAGCCAAAGGGTCCCAGCCATTAGAGTATTCAAGGCTGGCCAAAGGAGACCCATTTTTCTGGTATATACCCTTGGCTTGGTTCGTGATTAGACCATTGTTGGAGTTATTGAATGTGTTTCCAAGCTTTTGCTTTCGCCTACGATATTGTGTGAAAGTTAGGACCCCAATTGCTGGAACTGCTATTGCAAACACAACTATGCCAACAATGATAGATGCTGATTGTTTGGATTTTGATAAATTTTGGCACTGAGTTCCATTGCAAGGAAGTGGTACATTTGCAGTTTCTGGCATATCTTTTGCTGATGTTCCACCAAAACCCGCTCCATAAGGTTTATTAGGTCTCCCAGTATTACTATGACCCGAAGAATTGCAAGTTTTCAAGGACGAAAACCCATCTCCACATAATCCCAGATTGTACTCATACAAAAATCCATCATCTAGCCTCTTTAGAGCTTTGATTAAACCAAAGGAAAGAGAAGAACACAAATTAGATTTGATCATTCATGATGAATCAAGAGAAAGCAATGAGCAAATGGAAAGAGTCAATAAGAGCAACTCTTAGTAGAGTTGTGATTCTTACTAGGAGGTACATTTCCAGAGAGGGTGTTGTTGCGAACGTCCAGAACTTGAAGAGAAGGTGCATTGGCTAATGTAGAGGGAAGCGAGCCGAAGAGGCTATTAGAGCTTAGATCGAGTCTCATCAGCATTCCCAAATCACCTAAACTTGCAGGGATGGCACCACCTAATTGATTTGACTGCAGAGCAAGAACTACAAGCTTCTTCAGCGCACCAAGCTGTGTTGGTATGCTTCCTGTCAACTGATTATAGCAAAGCTGCAAAACTGCGTAACAATCGAAAAGTGAAAAATTAAGTAATTCAGCATATACCAAGTTGTAACTTTTAATCATCAACGAGACATATTCCTCATGAGAAAAGTTAACAAAAACAATAGTTGAATTTCCAGAAGTAACTTGCATTGCGAGAACAGATAGAGCAGGCTCATAACAGTCATGATAGTTGAAAGTGCTGCTTTCTGAAGTCTTTATGATATAATGAATACTCAAGAAATTAAACTTTATCGTATAATAAAGACAATTAACTTAACTCTAGTCTTTCAGTGAAACTCAAGATTAAAGAGTTCTTAAATAAACCCAAATGATCAAGCTTCCAAAAAAATAAAAAGAACCTTTATAAAAAAGAAGCCCAGATTCTAACTTAATAAAAATAAGTCATAAAGGAGATTAAGCTGTATAATCCTGAATGAGTATAATGCATTAAGTACAACAACAAACCAGGCTAACAAACACACAGGAACAAGCTTTCAAAATAACAAGTTCAGATCTTTTTAGCAGAAACAGAGCCACTTACCTTGCAGGTTCTCCATTTTGCCAAGCTCAGGAGGGATTTCGCCAGACAGATTGTTCACATTCAAATACAAGTCACTTAGGTTAGTCAAGTTGGCAATTTCTCTGGGAATAGTTCCCTGCAAGGAGTTATAATGCAAGTAGAGTCCTGTAAGTTGCTTGAGCTTTGCAATGGCAGGCGATAGCTTCCCTGAGAGACCCTTTCCCTGCAACGAAATGTTAGCCACTTGACCCTTCTCGTTACAGCCAACTCCTTCGAACGAGCCATCACATAGTTTTCCATCAACAGTCCAGGAGGACAGATAGTGGCTTTCTGGGTCCAAAGCGACCTTGATATCCATAAGTGCTCTTAGCTCTGTATCCCCACAAACCCATTTTGGGTTCAAGAGAGAGAGAGAACTTGGAGAGAGAAGAGGAAAGTAAGTGGTGAAAAAGGAAAACCCATTTTGCAGTGTTGCTTTGATGATTTGGGTTTCTTTTCTTTCGTCTTCCAAGTCTAACCCAAGCAACAAGCTATGATTCTGAAAACGAAATTGGTATTTTTTTTTTAAATCACTCACAGTCTCTCACACTCATTTTTTCACACACAGCCTTATTCTGAAGACTCTTCCTCCTCCTTTTATCTTGTGAGTTTAGCAACAAGCCAAGCTCTGATTTTGAAAGAAAGATAGTAGTATATTCTATTTTCAAATCCCTCTCTCCTATCTCCTTCTCTGTCAACCTTACTGTGAAGAACAAGTATTACACTTTTTCTGCTGCTCTGTAGCGCCTTGTATCTGTCTTGTGGTGTATGTTCTATAGCTGAGAGAGAGAGAGAGAGAGAGAGTGACAAAAGTTGCAGGGACGTGAGTGGAGAGTTACAAAACAGAAATCTCAAAGACCGAATGGACCAAAGCGGGTGGAAAGTGGGAGGCTGGGAGCAGATTTTGATGTGAGTTTCACCGTTGGATGGGATTTTTGTAAGGAATCAATCCGTGATTTTCACCAGGTCACCAGCTTCCGTATCAATTCGCCGTCGGATCCGATTTTTTACTCACTGAATTTTTATTAACATGCGAGAGTCAAAGTACTTCCTCTCCTAAATTTTATTTTGGATCCATTTAAAAAAAAGTAAAGAAGTATTTTTAACATTTATAAAGTAAATATATGAAAAAAATTATTTTATTTTATAAAAAAATTGTTAAATGCATATTTGATTTTTTTAAATGTAACTCTGTAAACCTTGCAGAACTGCTTCCGGAAGTTTGACATTTATCAAACTCTTTTCTCCATAGGCCAAAAAACACCTATTTTTTCATTATTGGCAAAAATGTAGCCTTCTCTACTCCACAAGGATCTCGTCCATCATCACTTGTGAACTGTCATCAGTCCATCTCTTATAAATATATATATTAAAGAATAATATTACCTGGAAAAATTGATGAAACTTTCTGTTTAAGAATTTTGTCGATGTTGTTTACCAAAAAAAAACAGAGAGAGAATTTTGTCGATGTTAGCATGAATTCAAAATTAGGGTGCCTTCCACTAAAATGGAATGTTGTTAAAAGTATATCATCTTTGTATAGCTGACCACAATTTTATTTATAGTTTATGTATCTACAAAAATAAAACTAAATGTGGACTGGTGCTGTATGTGAAAGTTTCAAGTTTGTAAGCAATGAAATGTATTCTTCTTTAATCTGACATGAATTTTATATTTTATATTAATGACATATTTTTTGATTAGACAGTATGCTACCAAATAATATGACCATATAGCGCTGACTTCACAATGTGGGAGGGGTGAGTTGCAAAATAGAATAGAATAGGGGCAAGTAGCTAGGGTGGTTGACTACAAGTATAATGTATGGAACAAAGTAGGAAGGGGTAATGAAGTAAATAGTTAAAAATTGAAATGGCATAATTAATTATATTGATTTGGTTATATAGGAACAAAGATATATACCTAATGTAATGAGTAATAAAATGAAAGCAACATGTGAAATGAGAAGGATGATTACCTAGCGACAGGATTTCATTTGAAGGAATCGTCTTAATTCTCGTCATTATCATATATATGTAGTTGTCATTATCTATTTATTCATTTATTTTTTATTTTATCAAGTAGGGAATCTATTTATTCATTACAATATAACGTTATCATGTTAAGATCTACTATTTTTTTTTCACGTATGGACCATCAATTATATACCAAAAGAAAGGTAGACCGTGCCTCGTACCCAAAAAAAAAATTTGTATTTCATATAATATATATTGCTCTTGATTTTGAATTTTTACATGAGAATTATATAATTGGGGTGTATGGGAAAGCTTTTCAACACCCAAAAACACGTTCAACAATTTTTTTCGTAAAATGAGATAATCTCCTTTACACATTTAAAAGTAAAGAACGGCTAAGAATTTGAACTTCTCCACCACTTTACCAAACGGATCCAATAAAGTCTTGGAATGTTTTTTTCATCCAATTTTAACTTGATTCAATATAGCCAAGGTGAGCAGGCTATTAAACCCAGTGTAGCACACTAAATATTGATTATCAATTAATTAATATGATAATAAAATTACAATAATGTGCAATATATCCTTCTTTGTAAGTGCAATTTATTCAATAAAATCTCTAAAAATCAATTTCTTTTTAGAAACACGTGTAATAAAAATATATGCTTAGATCTTAGGTATCAACCTATCATACATTATATATATATATATATCTATATATTCATTCATTTGCCAAGAGGTATCGAACATTATATGAAGTACTTCCTCTGCGATGTGATTTTCTACATATCATACATAATTTAAAAGAAATAAGAATTTGTATAATTAAATAATACATTAATACAAATTATAAAATCATGACAATTACACACATTGTTCATCTACTGTCAATAATTGACATCAATAATCAATATAGCTGTAAAAGAAAACCTATAATTTACCATTATTATCTCCATTCATTTTATTAATTGCACCAATAAACTGGCCACATGGTCACACTTTTTTTTTTTCCGCATTACAAAAAGGATTTAGTGCTTGTTTGGGAACTCCATTTTCCCAATGAGTACGCAAGTCAAGACAAAAGGTGTTTTGAAATTCATAAAAATATCTCAAAATTCGTAAAAAAACATATTGAAATCCGTAAACTCTTTTCTCCCAACATAATTCTCAAACACACGCTTAAAGAGCTTTCTAAACATAAGTCATTTGTTGAATTTGGAGTTTTTTTCTGGTAATATATCATGGATATCTACCGTTGGTAGCAGTGACTAATCACATTCGCTAATTGCCTGGCATCTTAATGGGTGGGACATCTGACTCTGATTATTAAGGAGCTGCATGTTTAAAGGAGGATTCCAAACCGTGGTGTTGGTTAAATTCATTTGACTAAAGTTCTCATCAAAGTAGTTCCGTTTGGTAAAGCTTCTCATGAGCCCAAAAACACGTTTAACAGTGTTTTTCCTCAAAATGAAATAATCTCCTTCATATATTTACCTCGACTTACGTAAAAGCACTTCTCTACCGTCTTTTTAAACGGACACAAGTATATCCTTGTACCTATTTGAGATTTTGAAATAATGTAACAGATTTTTATTCTTTTACGGTTTTCAGATATTTTTCCTGGTATTTTCCCTTTTTTGTGATGCAAAATAATCATGTGATTAATATTTTAATAATTAATTGGATTGGATGGTTGGGTCCCACAGACACAGCGCAGGACATGCGCCTCATGCTTCCTCAACCAATAGCCTCCATTCTCTCCCATCACTATCGACACTTTTCAAATTCAACGGTTTAATCTTGTTTCTCACACACTCCCACGTACTGTGCAAACACAGATATGACAGGTTTGGTACAAAGAAATTGTTTTAATGAGTATTTATTTTTGGGCATGCATGAGTTCAAATTTATTTATTAAATAATATATAATAATATATTATTAAATATTATAAAAATATAAACATAAAAATAAAAATCATTATAGATATTATTATTAAAAAACATCATTAAAAATATTAATCTAAATAACATGAAGATTACATTTATTAATAAACTGAATTAGATCTATTTTATTTTGAAACTTATAACTTTATAGAATAAAAATAATTAAAAATGATAAAATAATAAGCAACTTTTCTCTTGCAAACCCTCTTATTCAAATTCAATAACAAACATTTGTAATTCATAAAAAAATAAAATCAATAAAAAATTTTAATTTATACCGATAAATGTAAATATAAAAATCAATATAGATGTAAATATTAGATAGAGTGTAGATAGTTGAGATGATGATAGTAGCAAGAGTTAAAGAAATGTAAGGATGTATGTTCATTTAAAATAATTTCTAGGTTATTTATTTAGAAATTTCCAATGGGTGGAAGAAATTTAAATTTAGGCTCTATTTCTACGGTATCAAATTGAAATTTGGATTTTAAATTTAAATTTGGCATTTGTTTTCACCCATTCAAATTGAAGTTTGAATTCTAAATTCAGATCTGGCTTTTACTTTCTCCGCAACCAAGTGAGCGAGATTCAAATTTTGTCACCAAATTCAAATTTTCTTGGGATAATAATATTTCTTTACTTTCATCACCTTCCAAACCAACCACAAGCAACAATTTTTAATTTATTGTACCACAATCAGAACTAGTCAAATATCTTCCATGGCTGAAAAGCCTAGAAACATAGATTGTTTTGCAATTAACTTCTCCAAAAAAAAAAGAAAGAAAGAAAATCACTTAAAGCTCAATAAATATTAAATTTTAAGTTGTCTCAAGGAAATTTGAATCCGTATTCCAAATTTAAATTTGTGCAGCTTTTCATTATCACTAAATTCGAATTTAACATTTAAATTTGAACTCATGCATGCCCAAAAATCAAAATTCGCTGAAGGATGCTGTAATGGCTTCTAAATGTTAAAAAATGGTTTTTTTTTGCATTTTATACATGCTAAAACCAAGTTCCAAATACATGTAAAAGAAGAGGATTGCAGATTTTGGAGCCTATCTCTAAAAATTTTCTTCCATAGACAAAAAAGTTTTGAAACAAAAAATATAACAAATTTCCTTTTTGTTAATTTGCTTCCATAAATATTGCAAGCAGCACAACAATAATGACTACATAAACCAGCTGCAAGAACCAAGATTGAGAGCTAACTCAAGCTTCTCCCACCATTATGTTTTAAGTCATCCAGATGTGATCGAGAACCAGGATCTAGAACCATTGGCTCATGTTTCTATGGGCATAAAGGTCCATGACTATTTCCATCACCCGATTGAAAATCAAACGACACCAATTTTTTGTGGGAGGGGCAATTCCTACCTTTAATGGAATTTCACCCTCCCTTTAGATTTTGCTTTACTGCCAAACTCTCTTTGGCGCAGAAAAATTAAGAAATTTCGGTTTCCTCCCCATCAATTCCCTCAACCAAACGGGCCCTTAGAGATTTTGCAAAAGCTAGGTACCTACACCTTTTCTTGATTTTTAATTTAATACCTATACATTTTTCTCTTAATTAAATCTCTTAATTTTTTCTTAACAAGGTTAACTCCAATAACTTTAATCTTTTAGCAACTCTAGCTAATGTACAATAGTTAACAGTATTAACAAAGTAAAACTAAAGATTTAATTAAAAGGAAAAAATATTTAGGTACTAAATTAAAAATATGATGAAAGAATAGGTATCTATATGATTTTAGGTATCTCTAATATGATTTTCCTAAAATTTTCAAATTTCATATTATAATTCTAAAATGGCATTATTTTCTGACATGTTATATTGCAGAATAATCATACTTTTCTTGTGTGCGCGAAAGTTTTATCTTAGAAGCAATACACTCTCAAAATTTTTTTTAGAAGTAATATTACCCTTTAACACTAAAAATTTTAAAGGTCAAAGTTAATTGAGAAATTTAGTCTGAGATCCTAAATAAGGAACTTATTCAAGGAATGGTGCCATTCATCAAAATATTTATCAAGAGGTCCTGTT
Organism: Vachellia pachyceras; assembly: GCA_025593235.1. Classification (NCBI taxonomy): domain Eukaryota; kingdom Viridiplantae; phylum Streptophyta; class Magnoliopsida; order Fabales; family Fabaceae; genus Vachellia; species Vachellia pachyceras. Next base: position 10,774 of record JANTPZ010084540.1, read on the forward strand.
GACTGTCAACAGGACCTCTTGATAAATATTTTGATCAATGGCACCATTCCTTGAATAAATTCCTTATTTGTCAACGGGACCTTTTGATAAATATTTTGATCAATGGCACCATTCCTTAAATAAGTTCCTTATTTGGGATCTCAGACTAAATTTCTCAAATTAATTTTTTATAATGATCAATATTAGTTTTTTAATATTAACGGATAATATTACTTCATTTTGAAATTTTTGTAGCAACATTAATAACAAAATTTAAAGATAATATTGCTCATGAGTTAAAACTTTCTAAAGAAATTTCCATATTAACCAATTTTAGTTATATACACAATTTTGTTTGGCAGCAATAAGTCAGCACTTAGCAGCACAAAACGAAGACATGCATCTTAAGGGATATAAAAAATATAAAAATGGGAGGCAAAAAAAAATATGAACGAAAATACACACACATGTGAATTCCCGAAGTAACCTTAAATGGTGGAATGTGTCTTGACTTCTGTGATATGGGATCTTGTGAAAGCAACGCCATAATGGCAATGGTTAAAACAGAACCACGCAAATAAGTAACATTTTGGGGCTAAAGAGTTGAAAATAAGAAGATGAAGAAGTGGGGTTGAGACAGAAGCCCGTTGATCACAGAAGTACTTCCATGTCATATCAGTAGTTTTATTTTTGTGTTGGTTTAAAAAAACGATAAAAAATGCTTTTTACGATTTACGAGATAAATATGTAAAAAGATTATTTCTTTAATAAACGTATGGGGAGTACAAACGCTCACTCCAAGGTACCCGTGGCCCAATGAACGCTATTAGTTCATTAAGTTAGATGAGAGGCTTTTTTCTTCATGAAGGAAGATTCCGTTTACAAAGAGATGCTGCCTCAACTGTCAAATTAACCTTTTGGAAGGATTTGCATTTTAAAATGTACAACTATGACAGAGGGTAACAGATCAGTAATACCTATTTTGTTTTCTTATGACCATCAAATTTTGATTAATTATTAAGGATATATGCAAGGTGAGACAAAATAGAAGGGAGGGCACATACAGTAATTAACTAGGCATATGGTACAGTTGCTTTTGAGGCCTTGGAATTGTTGGGGCTATGTGCCCTAGAAATGGTTCTCATCCAATTTGGACTATTAGCGTAGATGCTGTGACTTTGCAGAATCCTTGGGCATCTAGGCCGCTCAAGGTAAGGGTGTATGCCACATTCAACACCAACGTGTTTGAAAAAACGGTGGATAAGTACTTTTACACAATTTAAGATAAATATGTGAAGGATATTATCTCGTTTTGCGAAAAATTACTGTTGAATATACTTTTGGGCTCCTAAAAAACTTTGCCAAACAGAGCCTAAATCCAAAACAAAACCAACTTACCATGTAGTCTAGTGCCATGAAATGAAATTCACCATAGGTAGGAAGTCTTTGGTTCAACTCCGCTTGTAACTTCAGACCATGATGGGTTTCAGGATCAGAACCCTCCCATGGAGTTAGAAACCCAATTTGAACAAGACTCCATTTGATGAAATGAAAGTTTAAAAAGAAAAGAAATTAAAAGAAAAAAATATGCTTTATAACAACACAAAATACAATTTCTTTGTCATTAGACAACACTGGATGAACTCAATAGCTCAACCAGAAAGCCACAATTCATTAGGAATAAAATCATGGGCAGGGTAGAAAAAGAAGTATGAGAACTTTGAACTTTCACAATTCTTCATGTTCTGACCCACACCACCTACATACTGGAATCACCCATTCAAGTTTTCCGTCAAAAATTCAAAAAGAAAACACAAATAAATCTTTTTTAACAACGCACATAAAACCTTAAAGATCTGAAATTCCCTGCAACATTTGTCAAAGTCTGGGTTGGTTCATAAATTCAAACTACTGAATCCCCCAGATGCCAAACAATTCAAGATTACAATCTATACATGAACAGTGCAATCTGCAGTGCATATTCTGGCACAAAATTGCTATACCTAGAGTGCACGGTTTGATTCTGCAGCCAAACAATTTTGTAATAGGAGCAGTAAGAAATACATCGTCAGCTGCTTCACCAAGTAGAAACAATATTTTGGCTGAGCAAACCTAGATAGAACTATGGAAAGGAACTCAGAAATATTCAAAGAGGTACTGAGATTCTATGATTCTCTTGGAGAAACAATGTGAAGATCAAGGGCTTGGCTGAGCAGTAAAAAAATACACCGTCAGCTGCTTCACCAACCCGCCAGAAACAGTGCGGGCTGCAATGGGAGTATGTTGGCGGGCTGACTCGTATTCCCAGTACTGGATATGAGGGCCTGTTGGATAGCGGTGAGAATAGCAAGATGTACTGCACTTGCTTCACATACATGTATAATGAATTTTGGAATTTAAATTCAAATTTTGAAATTCGAAAGAAGGGAGGGAGAGTGAAAGAAATGGAGGCAGGGAGTCTATGTAGTGATCACCATAGATGAGGAGAAAATTTTATTTGATAGTGAAAAGATGATACATGTGGACAAAATGCAAAACTAGATGTTATGTTTCGGCTTGAGAATAAGAACAAAAGGTACAGTACATTCGGCTTGTGAAACTGTTTTGGGTGAGAAGCTGAGCCGTTTTTTCCACCGTCTTGTGAACAATGTTAGTATTACTATAGTATATTGCGCATATTGATTCAAAGCTTAATTCACTGCACTATAGTAAAGCGATGCAACTCCTGTTGTTGCTGTAGGAGAACATATAGTTTTTTATATAAATTTTAAGAAAGAGATTGGATTCATCCACGATCTAAGACCAGAGCACCTAACTCATGATCAATTGGGATCTATCCCTGCGAGTACTAGAGCAAACCAAGCAAGACCTTTAAGTTTGGCAACACTGGTAGGTCAACCTTACTTCACTAAGCTGTGGTGATGTCTTCCCTAACGCCGAGAGTACCAACTTAATCATTTCGCCAGTTGAATCCATAGACAATGGATTGTAGGAGAACATATAGGGTGTCTTTGGAAATCCGCTAGGAGAAAGGAGTTTACGGATTCCAAAAAGAATTTACGAAATCTAAGCAGAATTTACGGATATCGATATGATTTTTATAGATTTCGAGATGATTTTTTTCACTTGCGTATACCGTTGGGAATAAATTTTTTCCAAACATGCACATGATTGCTAGCAAGATGATCATCTTCCACAAGTAGATGTGCTTCTCCCTCATCAGTAGGACCGGACTCAACTTGGGCCTGAAAGAAGAAAAAAACCAAGGTACAGAAAACCGGACCGGTGACTGAACCGGATAAGATAGTGGGTTAAAGGTTAGTGGGTCAGACCGGAGTCAAACCGAGAGTTAAACCGGTGAGAAAAAAAATTAAAGCATATATTTTAGAAGAATATTTATTTTAACAATAAAATTAAAATAAATATTATCTTATTTTTTAAACTCTTTCCTCATTATTTCTTCACCTTCCCCTCTACCCACGTGATGTAATCTGCCCTTACTCATCAATCATGCCATGAAACGTCCCATCACCATCACTCTTTGCTTCACTCTTTGATTTTTAATCTCTCATGGCAGGAAAGAACTTCACTCAGCGTAGGAAAATGGGAAGCTGAC
>JANTPZ010084544.1:0-14070 GCA_025593235.1 Vachellia pachyceras
TAGTGGGAATGGACAGTGATGGCTGTCATTTGCTGGAAAGGAAGAAGAGAATATGAAAGGGAAAGGTTTAATTTAGTAAAAGAATTCTGAAATATATGTGTACATATAAATATATATGAATTAGGAGATTTGGTTGGCACTTGGCACCAACTAATGCTGAAGCACGTGCATGAGAGATTGAGAGTTGGTCCTTAATTTCTCTGGCAATCTGGCAATGATAAGCTTTAACGTAGGAAATCCAATCTGGTTTTTTACTCTCTCTCTCTCTCTCTTGTATTCATTCTTCTCTACCAACCAAGCCACCATCGCCATTAAAACATTACTGTCAATATTCAATACCATCCCAATCAGTAGTAACCAAGAAAGATATATTATATATAGATCATAGATGTAATCCTTGTTACTTTTTTAGCGTGTTTACTGTTTACAGATAAGAGAGTTTTAGAGGGATTTTCCCTTTTTTTTCAAGTATGAACTATGTTGTGTGTGGGCGCTGCTAAGTTTGAATATCCAAGCAGAGTTATTGAACACTGCTGAGAGATCCAGACTTTTTTGCAGCGTTAAGCTTCGCATTCAGATTGCAGGGGAAAAAAATCAAAGATCGGTCCTTTCTCTTCTGAAAATCTTTTTATTTTCATTTCATTATATTTTCCTTTTTTTTGGATTTCATTATATTTTCTGAAAGGTCCTTCTCACACGTTAGTACTAGTTCTTTTTGTTTGGGGTATCAAGTGGGATAATAAGCGTGTTTGGGTTTATCATACTGTGGTCCATTTAACTAAAAGGGACTCACCGGTCCCCTACAAATAGTGCAACTTGGCTTTATTGATTCATTGTATTTTTTGTTATCTTCATGTTCATTTGCTGAGGAATGAGGAGTGTTATTACTAGATTTCATCCAAAACAAAATAAAAAAGTTGAGGCGTCTTTCTTTTTTATTGTATTTTTTGTATAGGTATAAGTATTCTTTTATTAGAAATAATCATATTCGAAATACTGTTAGATACATACTTTTTCTAATAGAGTTTCGAGCTTTAATTTGTGAGTATTAGTTCTTTCCGATACACTCAAATTTTGATCATTGTAATTACAAATCATGATATTTGATCCCTATAATTTCATAAGAATTTAATATCAATTAACGCTATTAAGTATAATTACTAAAACTTGTTTAAAGTGCAGGATCAAACCAAAACTCATGTGTACTTACTTTCAACCATTATTTGGGCGCTATTGTAAAACTCACGTTGAATGAGTTTTATTGAAAGAGTGGCTTACGAGGTATTGAGTTCCTCAACTCTAATAATTAACTTTAAGGTATGATTCTCCCAAGAACTCGTGCCAATTACATGCTGCTAAACTAAAATCAAATCCTTATAAAATTAGAGAAATAAAAACCAAAAATTGATAAAACTGAGATTGGTATTGTTTACAATAGCGTTATAAAATCACGTTCATACAAGTTGAGATAAATTTTTTTTTACACATCTTGTAAATTATAAATTATATTAAAAAGTAGTTTATCTAAAACTCAATATAACCGGGAAAAAAAAAAGATTTTTCAGTCTAATGAGTATTTCTCCAATTATTGGCGCACCATAGACATGTTTGTAGCCAGCACGGACAGGGCTTAGTGCCATGAACAATTCAATTCATCATGGTTTTGATCAGAAATGGTTGTACACTTGGAGCTGTGAAAGAAAAACTTAAGAGCCAGACAAATGGTTCAGACACTGAAAAAGAAAAGGAGAAAGAAGAAAAAGAGAGTCATAATGTTATATTCCTCTGCTCAACAGTTTACGTCGTGCAGCTTAACAGTAGTATATTTCATGTCTACATACTTGCCCTCCTTTTTTATTTAAAAAAACTACTCAAATGACAGAAAAAGAGGTAGATGTTAAAATGAGTTAAAAGTAATAAATATGTAATATTATTTTAAATGTACGCTTATTTATTAAGATGATGAGTGAGAGAGAGAATGAATGAAAAAAAGATGAGATTGACATACAATTAATTAGAGTAAAAATGGAAAAATGCATTAATTTTTAAATAAAACAAAATTATTGTTTATATATAAAATGGTAAAAGGGTAAATTTAGCAATGAAATTATTAGTCACGAGCATATAATACAATTAACTTTTTAAAGGCGTAAATTTAGAAATAATCAATTAATAAATTTGTAAATTTAGTAATGTCATTAACAATACATAACTCCATTAACTAACTAGCATATTTTACTACTTTTTAAGGTCTAAAGCTTCATTTTGGGATCATTTAGGTAATTAAAACTACTCCTTTTTGTTTAACTTCCTTCATCAAAGTTGTTCTAAATAATTTTATCTTTTTAATGGTAATCAAAATTACTTCTTTTTGCGTAACTTTTTTCTTTTATTCTAAAAAAATTAAACTAAAAGGAGTAGTTTTGATTAACATTAGAGAGGAAAAAATATTTAGAATAACTTTTATAAAGGAAGTTAAACAAAAAATAGTAGTTGTAATTACATAAATGATCCTAAAGTGAAGCCCTACATTTAAAATATACTAGCTAGTTAACGAAGTTAAGGAAGTGTTAACAACATTACTAAATTTAGACCCTTATTAACTGATTATTGCTAAATTTATATACTTAAAAAGTTAATTGTGTTGGGTGTTAATGGTCGATAATTTTATTGCTAAATTTGTACATTTAACCTATACAAATTAGAGGATCATACATATAAAAGAAAATGTTGCTTATAAATTGAACATAAAAGAATATAGAATAAACTTTCGTTCTATAGATGTGATTTGATATTGAATAAAAAAATTTTATCATTTAATATTGTTTCTATTATTCTAATTAATTTCATAGTTTTCTTGCCCATTTTTAAAAGAGGGTATTTAAAATGACATAATAGTAGTACATAGTAATATTTATTTTTTATTTTCTTTAGTTAAGTGGATTTTGTATTTAGGACCACGATACTTTGAAAAATTAGGATTTATAACCTAAAAACCACTTTTCAATAGTCTAAAAACATGTAGGTTCAACTTGGATTTGGGATAGGATATTTTTTTCAACATGATTTACAAGATAAATACGTAAGAGGAATTTTATCTTAACTTACATGAATATACTTTTATAATGCTATAGCAAACATGGTTATATGCTTGAAGAATAACTTTAGTTTAAGAACTCGTTTAGATGTCATTCGTAAAACCTAGATTTGGTTTCAAAATCTAGGTTTTACTCAAAAACCTAGATTTTGTCAAAATACCCATATTTTTCAGAAAAACTATTTTGGATACAAAACCTCGATTTTTTTTAATAGTACTGGATGACATTAACTTAATAGAAGAGTACAATAAGGGTTGTAAGGCCCCTAATCACAATCAATCGCCACCCTCCTGAATAGAGGATGACGGTTGCCAAAATACACAAAAATTTCTGAATATATCATGGGCAAACTTAGTTAGGTGGTCTACAGTATTGTTTTCCTCCCTAGGTACATGTTTGACTAAAACTTGCCAGTTTCTATTCAAGAGTAATTTGGCTTCATCTACAATATCACTGACTCTAGCATAAGTATAGCCCGTGCACTATGCCTATCATCTTTGCAATTGCAACCGGTACTGAAATAAGTTTGCAACTATAACCACATATCCAGCTGCCATCCTCTCTTCTTATAACTCCTCCACATCCACATCTCCCTAACCTGAGGACAGACGCATCAGTTTCCAAGCTGTAAACGCCGCTCCTACTTTGGTTAACATTATGCACCTGTCCCTTATTCCTATTATAGAGGGTACACTTGCTCTTTAGATCTTGGTCCAGGCACACACAAAAGAAGCTAGAGTGAGCATCAAGGCATTCCTTTGCTGCTTCAGTACCAAATAATTTCTTACACCTATCTACCTAGATGTCCCAGCAAGTGTATCCAAACAACACAGGCCATTGAATTCTTCGTAAACAGCTTCCCTACCTCATTGCTCAGGTTCCAGCGAATCCATTTTGCTCCTTGTAGAGTTGAGAATATAGCGCATTTTGAGGGATGGACTACCAATAGCCATCTTTCTCGAGCATTCTAACAATCCCTCAAAAGGTGCATGGAATCCTCGTCCTAAGGGCAACCGAACGGACATGTAGCTGAGTCTCCAATCCCTCTATTAGCTCTAAGCTGTGCAGTATGGGCTCTACCATGGGATGCAAGTCACACAAACATCTTAATCTTCTCCGGCACCTGCCACCTCCATAGGTTCTTCCATATGCTATCCTCTTGTTGATGAGTACCTGCAAAAAGGAAATGGTATGCAGAACTAACATAAAAACAACCATCTGTGGACGGTTTCCAAATATAAATGTCCTCTCCTCTCTCCTCATCGAGGGGGGGTGGGCACTCGTGATACATTGTATAAACTGAGGATGGAACCAATTACCCAGCTTCTGTATACTCCATTCACCATTCCAATCAACATAGTCTGCTACCCTTTCCTTCACATCAACCATTCCTTCATATCCCGGAATCAAATTAACCAAAGGTTCATTGACTTTGGACCAGGTATCATGCCAAAAACTTGCCATCTTTCCATTCCCTATCTTAATACTCTGCCAGGTTAGGGAGGAATTCTTCCTCTTAATAACTTTTGGCATATTGTGCTCTCCACATTTGTATTTAGCTCTTAGGACCTTCACCCAAAGAGCCTCTTTGTTTGTCAACAAAATCCAACATAATTTCATAATGAAAGCCTCGTTCTGTTTATGGAGCTCACGGATACCCAAGCCACCATGCTTCTTATCTTTGGCTACATCCTCCCATGACACAAGATATATGTTCTTTCCCTGATCATCATTACCCCATAAGAAGTCCCTACTCTTCCTCTCAAGGTCTCGGATAAGACGTTTAGGAAGAAGAGAGGTTTGCATGTGGTAATACAGGAGGGTTGATAAGATAGATTTGATAGGAGTTGTCTGACTAGCAAGATTAAGACAACTCCTCTTCCATCCAGTTAGTTTGCTATTAGTTATCTCAAGGATTGCAGAAAAAGTAACATAGGAGGCCCTTTTATGGATTAAAGGGATTCCTAGGTATTTCCCTAGATCACATTATCATCCCCACACCCATTTGTTGACTGAGTTGCAATGCCCGATTGAAATTAACATTTTTGGAGAAATGAACTTTAGTCTTCATCAAACTGATTCTTTGGCCTGAGACATGACAGAATCTATTAAGACAGTTTTTATATTATTTATTTGAAAGGACGAGGCTTCACCAAATAGGGATTCAATTTAATAGGGTTCCAATCTCCATCCTCGATTGTATCAATAATGATGTGGCTTAACTGCTCCATACACAGGGTAAATATGTAAGGGGATATAGGGTCCCCCTGCCTAATACCTCTAGACAAATGGAACTCTGTAGTCACCTCTTTGTTCCAAAGGATCTTGAAAGAGGAATAGGATATACAAGCCATGATGACTTGACACATGTGCTCTTCAATTTCGGCTGTACGAAGAGTGTCTAGGATGAACGGCCACTCAAGACGATCATAAGCTTTTTCAAGATTCACCTTCATAGCCAACCACCCAGTGTCCCCTCGTTTCATTCTCATGGAGCGAATAACTTCCTGCGTGATAATAATATTATTGCTACTATGTCTGCCCGTAATAAAGCTGTACTGATGTTTACCAACCAATTTCCCTATGATGTGCTTAAGTCGTCGGCTGGTAACTTTGGACACAACTTTGTAGCTGTCATTACAAAGGGAAATTGGTCGGAAATCTTTAATTGTCTCCACTCTCAGTTTGAAACTTAGGTTTTGAAAAAGTTATTTTCTTACCAAATCACATCTTCTCTTCTAATATATTTTCTCTTTTTTACTTTTTCTTTCTTTGTTTTTTCTCATCCCTACATACTTTTTGCCTCGAACTTTGTAAAAGCAAATAACTTCCCAAATATAATCTTTTAAAACTTAGGTTTTGAAACATAGGTTTTGTCTCGAAATCCAGAAAAGTTATTCTCCAAAATATAGGTTTTACCTCGAAATCTGTAAAAGTTATTCTGAAAAAGACTTTGAAACAAGCCCTAAGTTGAAGTGATGGATGTACCTAGCTTTCCATGTACCACCTTCACATATTGAAGCATTCAAATTTTTCCTACTTCAACAATTTTTTTTAATTTAAAATTTGTAGACAGTAATGGTTTAATATTACAATGGCGAAATTGAACCAATGACATTCCCACCTAAAAGATAACATATCATTAAACTACAAAGCCTTTAGTTTTACTTCAACAATTTAAATGTAAGTTGGATTTGAACTCTAGCCCTCATTGAGAAATAATTAGGTACTTTAAGAATATCAACTCATTTGTTCTCTGTCTAATGGGAATGCTCACACTCAAATTATTTTAATGAGGCGTCAGCCATTTTATTGGTTTAGAAATTGAGAATACCTAGTGTTGTTAAATTACACAGTTACCCCCTGACTTCTCTCTTTCCATCACTTCTCTTTTTAAGTGTCGACTAATTTCTTTTAACAATGGCGTCGGCAAGAACATTATCGCTCTTCACTTTCTTCTCATTCTTACTCTTCTACTATGGCATCCTCCATCATAAGGAAATTTTTTAACACCTTTTTTGAATGGATGTGGCAATTTGTAAGAGGAACTTTTTGCCTTTCATTGATGAACAGTATAGATCTACCTAATTGGCATTGAAGTAAGAAGTTTTCCTCTTATCACAGAATAGAGGTTTACAAGGAAAAAAAGTTCTATTTTTTTTTCCGACGGTGGGTGTTCCAGTAATGAGCATGAAAAGGAAGAAAATGGAAGACGTCATTCGCAACATCGATGCTTACTCCTCTATCACAACCATCAATGTTGGAGGCGGCAGCGGCGGCGATGCTTCTTGGGAAATAGCCATGGATGAAGGGATGGAGTCACCGAGGAAGAGTATGAGAAAGAGAGAAGGGAGGGGCAGTGGAGGAATTTAGCAAACCGTAGGGATTTTTATATATTTTTCAAAACAATAAAATGAAAAGAAAATAGTTGGCTCCCAGTTAGAATTAAAATTATATGTGCTGGACGGTTTTTATTGGATGGGGCATATATGAATCGGAGTACCTAAGTATTTCTTGCCTTCATTAACCAAAAAAAAAACCGTTTAACATGCTAAAAGTCATGCTTGAAGAATCACTAAGACCAGGTTTTGATTAAGTGACAGATTATGGATGATCTCTAGGTTTCCATGTATTAATCATAAATGATATAAATAAAGAAGATTGAAATTTTATAATCCGAACCAAAATGCTATATTTAGGAGAAGAAGGAGCATTATCAAAGCAAGTATTACAACTTTCAATAGAATAATATAAAACCAAGATAAAATCATAAAAACAAAATTCAGATGTAATACGAAATATTAAAAAATAGAACTAGAGGATGAAACAATGGAGATCATCATTTCATGACTGTTACAGAACACAGAATTCCCACAGCATCCCAGTGTTTTAACATTTTTCAGTACAAAATCTACACCTGAACAAGTTGTGATGCCTAAACATGAAGCCAGGGCAGACATCAGAGCACTCCAGGTGATCAGTAAAACAATACAAGTGAAGAAAATGATAAAAGGCATGTTTAAGATCATAAGTATAGTTGAGTTATAATACAAGCAAATAATTAATTAAGACTTCAGACTAGGGAAGTTACAGCATTTGTGAACCATGTGAGAAGTTCTTCCTTGCTTTTCTTTTTGGTAAAAGTAATAACAATGTAGAGGACAAGGAAATGAGTCAAGCTTTTCATTTGAGGGAGAGAAGAGAGCAACCTAATTGTATTCAATTTACAATGACACAAAAGCTTGCCAGAGTCCAAGTCAATCAATCTAAAATGAGGATTTCATTCATATACAATGCCAACTGAAACAACAGCAAGAAATCACATTTCTTGCAAGTGAGATTAAGGGGATAATAAGGAATGGGGTATACTTTAGATACAATTGGTGTTAGTCAAAGCAAGGAGATTTGAATCGTTTTGTTTTCTCAAGTGATTGACCTTGTCTACTAAGAAAAGGTATGTACCATCTGTAGGTAAGTAGGAACCATTTGAATGATGAACCCTGTTCCTATCTTAAGAAATTGAGAGAATCGAAATCGCAAGTCATGTTAGTTTGCTACCTCCACTTCCATCAACCCACCCCTTCCACCAGTTAAGGCACACTTGACGTCCAACGTTATATATATATATATATATATATATATATATATATAACCTCACCAATCTTTGCACCAGATACCAAAATGAGATGGTGATTGGTTCATGCGGCAAAGAGATATACCCATATTGAAAAACTACTGGATTACTGCAACAAAACCTCATCTTCCTCTTGCAACTGTTTGAGTTGCCTCTTCGCATAGACTGTGAAAAAGACAGCTGCAGCCACAGTCAAACAGAAGCCAAAAACATTTAAGATAATTTGCAGGGCAGATAGGGTTTGCTTTTCGTGTGAGGCATCAGCTAAAGTCTGTATGAAAATCCCCCTGCAGCAAATCAAGGAGACAATGAGTTCAAGACATTTTGATGCTCTGCATCATCAATTCCCATCCTATTAAGCATACATTTGAAATGACTATAACCAGAAATAACGAGTTGCAGGTGTAACATTAAATAAATGGCAAATATAAGGCTAAATGAACAGCATTTACCAATAGTAAGGTCACCATTATCATGAGGTTAAAGCACTAGAGTTCTGTAACACTTTTAAGCTTTTAGGTGAGAGGAGGCAAAAAGGTGCACATGAGTGATACAAGGTGCCAGAGTGAACCAGAAAATGGATACATGTAAATTTGGAATAACGTTTAAATAAATTTTGAGAAATAATGGTAGATATAAATAATCTGTAGAAATAAGAGAAACTATTTTACTTTATTCTCTCAAATCCCCAAGGCTAAGCTAAGCATCCAACTCCAATATTGGGTTTGGTAACATCCTATATCTTCTTAATGTAATTCCATATTCAATTTTTGGGCTAGGTTCATATAAGCTGACTCTTCTCTTGTTGCTTACAAACCCAGATATGCCTAGCATGTCTAGAACAATGGGAAAGGCACCATAGGGCATAAGCACTCAACACTTGTCTTAATACGTCTGGTTAAATGCAGTTCCTCTCATGGTGTGAGAGGTGCTAGCCATGGAAAGCACCTCACCTGCCACCTCAACGCCTAGAGTGCTGAGGCAAGCATCTATATTGGTGACTGGAGATAGATGCAACTATCACTAAGCATAGAATTGACAGTGAAGGTGGCACTGCTGGTCAAGATGAGTTATCAGTGAAGTTTTTGAAAAGGCAAGAGAAGAGAAAAGAAGTCCATCATGGAATTGACAGATGATATTGGTTACCAAATAACAATCCCTTCACAAAACAAAAATAAATAAGAGCCTAAGCCATTTGGAGCTGATGAGGAGGAATTCTACCAGATAATGGATAGCAAAAGGGGCATTTCTCAACTCACAATCAATTAAGATGTGTTTACAACAGAAAAAGGAAGATGGTCGGAACTCGGAAGAATAAAAGGTAGTTGGCTGGACTCGAGCGATCACTTTGTAATCAAGACCTAACTTTCATAATTACGAACATGACTTCTCTGAAGAAATTATGCATTCTCTTAATACGCAAAATAACCAATTCACCAACCAAATATATTCCCGATGGTCAAATTCAAGCAGTAGTAAAATATAAGGACATGAGATGAACATTTTTGCATATTAAGATCAATTGCTTTAAAGAAAAAAGTGTGAAAAAGTCAATGTGAGAGTAACCTGCCACCTGACATATGACAATATAACCAAAGTGAAAGGACAATCTCACTTTCATTGTTACTTTAAAGTTTCAGCTATCCATAAATCATTTCTGGATATATTGCATAATAGCTGCTTAATTAGTCAGTCTGCATTAGAATACTGATAAAAAAACAACGTATTTCCCCGGAGGGGGGGGGGGGCACCATGAAAACAGAGAAAATCAAGATGGGGTGTGAGCCACCTATACTTTAATTTGCATGAGAGCTTTCAAATGCATATGCTAGACATTCAACCTTTTCTCATCTATTATTAATTAACAGTATAAATAACAAACAGTTGTGCACGTGTTACAGACCAGCAGCGAGGCAATATATATTTAGAGAGAGAGAGAGATTACGTATAGATTGCAACAAATATTTCCGGTACAATTCCCACCAAGGATCCCATTATATAAGGTCCATACTTGACATTTGTTGCCACAGCACAGTAATTGTAGAGAATGTAAGGGAATGGAGAAATCCTGATCAAAGCAACTGCTCTAAATTGATGAAACCAATCTCCTCCACCAGCAGATCTTAGAAAAGAAGCTTTCTTTGGGTACTTTTCTAACCACCCCTGCATAGAATCATGAAATGTCGGCTCCTAATTTGCACATGTGAGGCAAACACATCTGAATAGTGTTTTTGAAACTAAAAATGACAGGAAAAAAACAACGCACATACTTGAATTTTATGATGGAAGATTGAGCCGATAAAAAAAGGGAGCGAGACACCGGTAAATGCCGCAGATATTATTAGCAAGAACCCAAAACCATAACCAAATTTCATTCCAGCCACCCACATAGAAGGTGAAGATGGTAAAAGCAGCGTTGGGAACAATGCTACAGAACCAAATATTAGAACAATCAACACTGGGCTGCTGAATGTGTTTCTCTCCCAATTAATCAATGGTATAATCGCCTGAAACAAAGATCACGTCACAAATCAGGTAGCATATTCAACGTTCTACACATTTCACGTTTAGAGTCAGGATTTTTTTTTTTGGGGAACTAGGTCAAGAGAAGATAAGATGAACGAGTTAGCAACATTAAAAAGAAAAATCCCCCATTGGTGGAGAAGAATCGTACACACAATTTCCAAGGAGGTCCAAACTACAGAACCACCTCAAAACCTTTGACAAGAAAGCAAGCCCCTAAATATGTAAATTCAAGGATAACCCAAGGAAGGGAGATAATAAAACTCGACAATGAGCAAGTGCGGGATCACAAACCTTATCCATGAAAAAGGGTCCAACCCATATGATAACAACAGCAGCCAAGAAGCCTAAGCATCCAAGGAACAGCGCCATTTTAACCCAATTCCATACAGAACATCTGGCTGTCTCACTCAAAGAGTCCTCTGGTTCAGAATCATGAGGCCCAGGCCTCAACTTGAAATAGCCCCCATTGTTATCATCATTGTGGATTCGAAGTGTGAGGTCAGGGACAAGCTCTCCTCCGCCACCGCCATCCTCATCATAAGTCATCGGAAGAAGGGGGGAAAGCAAAGCCCTAACAAATGACCGGTGTAAGAGAAATTGGAACCCTCCTTGCAATCGCCGATGAAAAAAAAAGCACTTTCTCAATCAAAGGTTCATGGACGAAGAATCGGAAATGTAAAAAACCAAAACTTTGGAAAACGCGTAGCAACTAGCAAGGAAGAGGAGGCAGGAGGGATGGATTCAGGGAGGAAGAAGTGGTAGATGCAGAACACATCTACAACACGCAAAAGCAACGTTCCTCATAATGGAGAAATGATTTGTCCAAAACGGCGTCGTTTAAGAAGTGACCGACACGTGGCACTACGGGAAAACCTCAGAGTCAGTGAGTTTTGAGTAAGCATGGGTTGTATATGGATATGATGCAATTTGTCAGTTGTCTCATTGGTTCGTAGACACTAGCTCCACCGTTTGGATTTAAATAATCATTAATAATTAAAAAATCAAGATAATATGTTTACTGTTTTTCTTTTTGAAAGTTAATTAAGTAATATATCCTTCTTTTTCAACTAATATATTTAACATGTGAACTGACGCACAATTTTAAATGATACATATAAATATTTTAAAATATCTATTATAATTAAATAAATATTTAATTTTTAATTGAAAAGTTAAAATTGGAATGTTTTCGTACTATTTTTCTTTTGTTTTTTTTAAGAAAAATTAAAAAATCGGAATGGCTAATGATTCTGAAACTTGATGATTAGCTCACTCCAATATTTGATTGTGGCTTCCCAAACGACAACAGTGTAAGGTGTAAAGTGACGTTTGACAACGGAGCAAGTTCAAGAGTTAATAGGTTAATTCATAAGTATTTTAATTTATTTTTCAATCTAATATTTTCCTCTTATTTAAATATTAATTGTTATAAAGAAACAGTTTTTTCAGTTTCCTTCACTATACATCATTAATCACCAACGTCTGATCAACTTAGATTTACTAATATAATATCTTATCCGTAATTTTTCTACTATACTTGGTAGATCTATTATATATAATATTATAATTAGTTGGCAATATATAAATATAATATTATGATGTTAAATTTTAAAGACCTAATAATTAAGGCATATTACTCCATTGGGCTTAGAGTTTTTAACACAGCTCTCGTCTTTTGTTTTTGGTTTATTTTCAACTACTCTCATTTTATAATAATTGTTGATGCCATATTTTGATGATAACAAAATAATTTCAGGAATTATGAAGTTTGAATTGTTGTTGATTAAGTGTTTATATTGAAACACTCGAGTTATATGCTTCAGTAATCGAGTTTGTATGAAAGTATTTGGAATACTCGAGTATTGTGGTTTGAAACTCGAGTATTGAACCTTTTTCATGTGTTAAAAATCAATACTTTCAGACAACACTGATTAAAGTGTTGAGAATACTCGAGTAATGAATGCTGGTACTCGAGTACTGTAAGTTAAAATAGTTATGTGATTCAACACTTTGAATGAAAACTCGAGTATTAAGTTGAAGTGTTGTTAACACTCGAGTGATGTTTTTGAAACACTCGAGTATTGGCATTTAGAATGTTTTAAACTAAACACTTTCAAATGAAACTCGAGTATTAATGTTGAAGTATTAAGAACACTCAAGTATTGTGTTTTAATACTTCGAGTATTGAGCCTTGTTTTTAAAACACTATGCTTCACTTGATGCAGAGTACTCGAGTTACAGATGGAAGTATTGTCAACACTCGAGTATTGTGTTGGAATTAGGGGAGAGCACGGAACCCATAACCCGCACAACCCGCCCGGACCCGCAAAAAATTCCCCGGATTGGGCCCGCCCAATGATGGCCCGTTACGGGCGGGTAAAAAACCCGCCCATAGAAATAATGCACGGGCGGGCTACGGGCATGCCAACGGGCTGCCCGTAGCTCGCCCGTATATATTTTTTAAAAAAAATCCAGAAACTTCAGCCAGTGTCAGCCCCAAATGGCCGAAAGTTTGGGGCCCAAATTGCTGCCGTCTGCCCTTGCCCAGTGCCCACAATCCAGTGATCCACATGATTGATGCTTCCAGTTCAGTTCGATTAATCACTCGTATGCTCCCAGCTCGCAGCTCCCACTCTCCCAGCTCCCGTGCCCTAGATTGACTAATTTAGATTCGCCTTTCGCCACTACCGAGCTGAGCTGAGAGTTCCGTCTCAGTGTGACAGTGTCGCTGATCTTCTTCTTCGCTTTTGCTTGCGAGCTCAGCAGTCACCGTCTCTGATCTTCACGATTTCATCTCCGTCTTCGACCTTCGTTTGCGAATTGCGAGCTCATCCTAGCACATCGCCGCATCTTGATCCTCTGTCTCAGCGTCTCTGACTCTGATCTTCATCTTCGTCGCCATCGCTTGAAGTCTTCAAGTCTGCTGCTGTTCAAGTCTGCTCAAATAATGATTCATATCTCATTTCAACATCACGTGGTTCAATCTCCTTGTTCAACATGTTATCATTCAAGGTAACCTTAAGAGATATTGTGCTTCCTTTTGCTATTTGTTTATAATAATAGTTTTATTGATAGCCACATTTTGATGGGTTGTCTTGGAATTGCAATTTGGTCCTCTCCTTGATACAATAATAGTAAACAGATGCAATTCGACTTTAACATGTGTGCATACGCATAAAACAACCTATTTCCTTAGACTGACTCACATATATGGTTGATTGGTTTCTATCAGTGTTTTTCTTCTCATCACGCTACTATTTTGTTTATCTTCAAGCAGTGAATATATGTTGATCCTTATATTGTTAGTATCAG